>JACXGM010011494.1:10695-25013 GCA_016801145.1 Umbra pygmaea | reverse complement strand
CATTTTTTTAAATTTATTTATTTAACCTTTATTTAACCAGGTAAGTTGACTAAGAACAATTTCTTATTTACAGCAACGACCTGGGAGCAATTAGGGTAAAGTGTCTTGCCCAAGGACACAACGGCATTTGTTGTGTTGAACTATCTCAATAAACTTGATTTGCAATGGGGGTTAAAATGTTTTGATTGTTACTATGTATTTCCTGCAATAGATTAAATCCAAACATAAAACATCCTATTTTATTAGCTTGGGCAGTTTACTATTTTACTCTGAAATAAAAGGCAAGTGTTCAACAAACTATTTATATTACATAGCAGTGCATCCGGAAAGTATTCACAGGCTTCATTTTTTCCACATTTTGTTATGTTACACCCTTATTCCGAAATGGATTAAATCAATTATTTCCCTCAAAATTCAACAAACAATACACCATAATGACAATGTGAAAGTGTGTTTGAAATCTTAGCAAGTTTATTAAAAATAAAAAATTTAAAAAGCACACTTTGTTGAGGCACCTTTGGCATCAATTACAGCCTCAAGTCTTTTATGATGCTACAAGTTTGGCACACCTATTTTTGGGCAGTTTCTCCCATACTTCTCTGCAGGACCTCTCAAGCTCCATCAGGTTGGATGGGGAGCGTCGGTGCAAAGCCATTTTCAGATCTCTCCAGAGATGTTCAATTAGGTTCAAGTCTGGACTCTGGCTGGGCCACTCAAGGACATTCACAGAGTTGTCCTTTAGCCACTCCTTTGTTATCTTGGCTATGTGCTTAGGGCCGTTGTCCTGTTGGAAGAGGAACCTTCGCCCCAGTCTGAGGTCCCGAGCACTCTGGAGCAGGTTTTCAGCAAGGATATCTCTGCACATTGCTGCATTCATCTTTCCCTTCAATCCTGACTAGTCTCCCAGTTCCTGCCGCTGAAAAAAATGCCCACAGCATGATGCTGCCACCACCATGCATTACTGTAAGGATGGTATTGGCCAGGTGATGAGCAGTGCCTGGTTTCTTCCAGACATGACGCTTGCCATTCAGGCCATAGAGTTCAATTATTGTTTCATCAGACCAAAGAATTTGTTTTCTCATGGTCTGAGAATCCTTCAGGTGCCTTTTGGCAAACTTCAGTAAAAGGCACATAAGTGCCGTCAGAAGTTTGCCAAAAGGCACCTGAAGGATTCTCATGGTCTGAGAATCCTTCAGGTGCCTTTTGGCAAACTTCAGACGGCACTTATGTGCCTTTTACTGAGAAGTGGCTTCTGTCTGGCCACTCTACCCGACATGCCTGATTGGTGGAGTGCTGCAGAGATGGTTGTTCTTCTGTAAGGTTCATCTCCTTCACCCTCAATCACTCAGCTTGGCCACTCTAGGAAGAGTCCTGGTGGTTCCAAACTTCTTCTATTTACGGATGATGGAAGCCATTGTGCTCATTGGGACTTTCAATGCAGCAGTTATTTTTCTGTACCCTTCCCTAGAACTGTGCCTCGATACAATCCTGTCTCTGAGGTCTTAGAGGCAATTCCTTGGACTTCATGTCTTGGTGTGTGCTCTGACATTGGTACTGTTAACTGTGGGACCTTATATAGGCAGGTGTGTGCTTTTCCAAATCATGTCCAATCAACTGAATTTACCACAGGTGGACTCCAATCAGGTTGTGGAAACATCTCAAGGATGATCAGTGGAAACAGGATGCACCTGAGCTCAATTTTGAGCATCATGGCAAAGGCTGTGAATACTTACATGTGTTTTTATCATTTTTTATAATTTTGCGAAGGTCTCAAACACACTTCTTTCACATTGTCAATATGGGGTATTGTTTGTAGAATTTGAATGGCAATAATAAATTGATTACATTTCGGAATAAGGGTGTAATATAACAAAATGTGGAAAGGTAAAGCAATATGAATACTTTCTGGATGCACTTTATACACTGTGCTTCTCTGTGTTAGGTAAGATATTCAAAAGAGGGTCTTCTCTGTCCTAAGTCTGTTTACTCAGTCGTGTGTTCCTTACTTAATGGGAAAATAATTTTCTTGATTACAGAGTAGTAATTTGTGCTTGACACAACCCCTAATTATTGAATCAACTCCTTATGTAACAGAGTGCCCCTCACCCATTGCTCTACACTGCACTGCACTGGGCACACAGCTGCTCATTCTGTTGGAAGCAGTAAAGCAGAATACTGCAATGTATGTCACTATCACCTACTGTATGTTGTCCTATAAGAACTTACTCGTCTTTGAGAGAACTGTATTTGGAGTACTAATGGAAGCTGTTATTTTAACTGGTGAAACCATAGTTTTCTACACTATACCATGTAGCTGAAAGATGTTTTAATCTCTTCAATACCCAGTCCACATATTTCATGAGCTCTGCTAGGCTATTGTGTGCATCAGTTCATTTGTGCATATGTGCATGTACCAGAGTGCTAGACAGGGTGTAGCAGTGAACACACTGAGGCCAGCTGGAGCCATTCCCTGAAGAGGAAAACTTGTATCAACCTCTTCCATCTGCTTTCTATTCCAAAGTCTGAGTTGATGTTTCCTTTTCATGAGCTGGGCTGGCAAGGCAGGCAGGGAGGGAGGGAGGCAGGCAGGGAGGCATGCAGGCTGGGAGGCAGGCTGGGAGGGAGGCAGGGAGGCAGGCAGGGAGGCAGGCAGGCAGGCAGGGAGGCAGGCTGGGAGGCAGGCATGCTGGGAGGGAGGCAGGCTGGGAGGGAGGCAGCCTGGGAGGTAGGCAGGCAGGCTGGGAGCAGGGGTGTAGCAACTGCTGAATGCCTGAATGTGTTTTTAATGGTGTTGACACAATGTCAAGTGACAAAGACAAGTAACATTTGAACAACCTTGGGAACTGTAAGTCATGCAATCTGCACTGGTGTACACTCTCTTATTTACTCTGTCTCTACCACTCTACTTTGCTTCATCATTGCATGTAAGTAGACAGACAAGCTCTGCATCTGACTGAAAATATCAGATCACACTGTTTGAAATGGGGTGAATTCATGAATTGGAATGTTCAAAATGTCTTTGTATTTTTTATACATGGTTTTGTATGAACACTTATCTTTAAAATAGAAGAAACGTCTCTGAAAAAAGATAGACCAAAGGAACATTTGTTGCACACTGTCACTGGTGCAGGAAACGGTAATAATATTTATTTTGCCTTTAGTGAAGAGTTAAGCAGAAGGGCTGCATGAAATTAGAGCTTAACTTGCAGCTCCTACAAAATGCTCTGCCACTTGGAAACAAGTACCACGATGGAGGAGGTAAAGAAGGGAATAAATAAACATTTAGCATTTCTCGTTTCTCACTGAAGTCATAGAGTATTAGACTCACTGTCATTAAAATATCTCCAATATGGTTTACACAAATGTATCTAGTGAAGCTTTAAAGATAGAAAAGTAAGTACCGGTAAATGTGTTTGGAAAAGACAAAACTGTTCTGAACCAACCCCTCAAATGTAATATAGGCAAACACGGACGGTACAAAGCTACACTGAACAAAAATATAAACGCAACACTTTTGATTTGTCCCACATATATCATGAGCTCAAATCAAAGATCTACGACTTATTCTATGTAAACCAATGGCCTATTTTTCTCAAATATATTGATCACAAATCTGTGCACTTCTCCTTTGCTGAAATAATCCATCCACCTCACAGGTGTGGCATATCAAGATGCTGATTAGACAGCATGATTATTGCACAGGTGTGCATTTGGCTGGCCACAATAAAAGGCCACTCTAAAATGTGCAGTTTCATCACACAGCACAATGTCACAGATGTTGCAAGTTTTGAGGGAGCGAAACCGACAACTCCGACGCAGTGATTTAAAGCCACAACAGGTGAATTCAGCACCACGGCCAGCTCGGCAGCATAAGGAATCACAAACAATAATCAATAACCATGCTGTTTAATCAGCATCTTGATATGCCATGTCTGATACTGGCCAAAAATATAGGATCGGGTATCGGCATACAGAGTCCGATACCATGATCCGATGCCATGTCCTAATAAGGTGCAGTAAACATGAGAGTCGTTGTAGTAACGGGTCGTTCAGAATGGAAACAAAGTTAACTATTATTGTAGAGGTATCCTGACTGCATTAATAACAAAAGTATTATTAATAAAAGTATAGAATTCTTTGTTATCACTATCCCAAAATAAGGTTTATTATTTGTTATTTCATGTCTCGGATTTGACAAAAATGACTTGTTTGTCGAGGTGCATATATAAAGCGGAGCTTTACTGAGAACTCCAGCCTGCTGTGTCATGTAGACATACAGCACAGTACAGACGAAAAAAGCTAGTTATTGCCCCAGAATTTAGAGCCCTTCTGCTGGGTCAGTAGCCTGGAAAAATCCAGACCCAAATCTGGAGGATATAAGGGTCTGGCATCGAGTAATGAATATGACCCAGCTCGAGGCGCGGCAACAAGCATGCATTTGAAAATCTCACTGTACGCAATTGGATAACACTACGACCTATCACCAGTGGTTTTTCACTAAGCCCCTATGGCGGAGCTAACTGGTAGATTAAACTCTTGCTGTATCAGGTCGGCAAAACAGCAAAAACGTCCTTCTTAAAAAGGAACGATTCGAGTGCCGTCTTCTGTTCCTCTTTTAGACAAAAAGCCAAGTTTAACTCATTCATTGTATTGGCCAAAGCCAGTTTAAACAATTGATGTTCATCCATAGCAATCTTACAATGTTTACTAATAACTTTGAGGTCGCAGCACTGTCGTCATCTGTTTAACACGCCTCTGGCACGCCTGTATCAGATACACCGATGTGATTGGTGCAGCTCGGCTACAAGGGCATAGTTAATGAGCAGAATTACTTGGTGCCAGAGGAACTTGCTGATCAAATTCAAATTGTGCTCTCGTGAGAACTCTGGATTTCCAGGGTACTGGGTCAGCACCAGTACAGTAGATGAAGAATGTAGAAAATAGAGGACAAAAACGTGTTTAGTTCTGAAAATTTGGAATATGATGCGAATATGATACGATAATGTTATCCGTTGAAAAAGTAACAAAGCAAGCACACGGTATAGAATGCTAAGCGCTCATTGGATGTACTGTATGGGCTGTCAGTTAAAGTGAGGGTGGGGGTGTTCTTTGAGTCTGATTGGATTCTGATAACTGTACGTACACACCGCCACAGACTTGCGCTTCCAAAGTTACCGGAAGTCATTAATTTTCAATGGAAGCCAGCTTCTCTCAGCTGCAAGGACCGGCAAATCAGTTGGCGTCGCGTTTTGGGCATTTTGGGCGTGTTGAGTGACCAGAGCGTCAAGCAGAAAAGTTGAAGTTTGTTCAACTTTATGGTAATGAGCTATGACGCTGTTCAGCGGCTAACGACCAGCAACCAATCGAAATATATACGTCCTTTGCGCTGGCTGATCCCAGAGAAACATTCGATGTAAACTTTTGTTCTAACCAAAACAATAAAGCAGCACCAAACATAACAACTTCGCGATGATCCATAATGATCCAGTGATACACATATGTGGATGAGTTCAACTCTTTTTGGAAATATGTTCCCTCGATTTAAGCGGAATTACAATTAATTTGCTCACGATATATTTAAGTAGGCTACGTATGCTAGTCCTGCCCTATTTTTACAGTCTGATCATACCACGTCAGCGCGGCCAAAGCGCCCAAAGCGTCGAAAGCTTCCCCATACTTTTTTGACAAGCGTCCTTGACAGGGCGTCCAGAGCTTCTTTGGAAGCTCAAGTCTGTGGCGGTGTGTATGTACAGTAAGAGGCGCTCTCGTTTAACCAGAGAAGCATACCCGCACACACAAATGAAACGGGAGTCTGTTAGACTTCTCAAGGGAAAACTTTATTGAATTAGAATGTATTGTTAATCAACTTTATTTTTTTGGCCAGCGTATGGTTTACTATTAATGTTTGGTTCCATTGCTGAAGATGCATCGTAGATTTGATGGAAGCTAATTTAGCCAGGTTAGATTATTTCAGTATTTAAACTCAGACATGTTTTCCAAACAGATTATTCTAAATTCAATGTACAAAAGTCAAATTTAAAGCTGATTCAACCAATATTGTGGCATATGTTAAGTTTTAGATAAGGTTTGCACCTCTCAAATCTGAGACCAATATATTTTATGATGACCCTGGTACAACAACTGCCTCTGCCAATCAAAGTGCTAAATCAGGATGTGCTGTGAGCACTACAAAATCGTTAAAAAACATAGTCAGTTTACCTTAACCTTACCCTAACCTTAACCTCACTTTACCCTAACTTTAACCTCACTAACCTAGCATATCATCCCTGGACTAATTTGTCAGATTATGCAGAAGGACGGGCACAGGGTGATGACATCATAAACAGTGATTGGCAGAGGCAGTTGACAACCACTTGGAAAAATTATGAAAGCCGTAAAATGTGGGCATCCACCAGCCTAGCTGAGGCAATGTTTCTGAAATGGCCCTCCCGAACGGTAGAGTAAAATTTGCTGAAAGATGTAAATGCAATTAGATTCACTACACGTGTCCCATGTCTCTAATAAGTCTGACAGCACAATGGGTGGATGCAAGTTTTACATTATGTAGCATGTAGCAAAAGTGGTATCAGTGCATCCATAATCTTTAGGCTACCTTATTGATCTCCCGAAAGATGTAACATAACATTCACGTGAGACCATGTGAGGCCATCAATACTTTTGTGAGAGTAGGTGAAGTGTTTGCGGGTTACCTGGGTGTCCAGTGCCTAGAGTGGTGTGTGCCCAGATGATTAGGCGAACTCTGATGCATTCTGGGACAGATGTGTGGCCCTCGGGTACGTTCCCTGGTGCTGGATCAGAAGTAAGCGCCGGGTGGATATCCTCGTTTACATCCCAAACCACAGGATAAGTTCTGGAGAGAGAATAGGACAGCCCAAATCTTTCTTCTCCCCTGTATCATCCATGTATCTTAATCCAAGATAATGGGTAGACTCGACACTTAGGAGGTACTTCTCGCTCCATCAGGTCTCAGTCCCAGGGTAGAGTGAGACGTGGAAAAGACATGCTGGAATTCTTGGTACTCACGGGGAATGATGGGCTGGAGGACCACCGTTGGACACACTAGTGTTGTGGAACCGCAGACCTCCGGCATGAGGTAGCCCAGGATGTTATCCGGTTGTGTTCCCAGTCAACGGTAAGTTGATGTTCCCAGAGTCATGGTATTCCCAACACGACCTGGTGTATAGGGGAAGGGATTCTGTGAAAAGAAATACGTTCTTGGTGAGGTGGCATAGTGACAATAGTGATGGTGACAGGTAATGTGCTGTGTGTAATAGTGCCTGTGCCCAATGATTTCCCTTCCAGGGAGGTAACAGGAAATGGAGAGAGAAGCAACTGTGTGTGGAGACCCAGGTTATCAACCAAACCTTGGTCAATTATGTTTTCCACAGATCCCGAGTCTACGAGGGCAGTAGAGATAGAAGGTGCACAGATGTAAAAGCAGGGTACTGAGTGACTCACTTGATCCGCGTGGGGTTTGCGTCGACCATTTCCAGGTGCTTCTCTCCGCTTTGATATACCTGGGGTTCCTCCCACCTCCACTTACGTGTTCGGGTCCCAGGCAGTTCTTTAACTGAGTGGACATGGGAGGTGTCCGGAGATGTATGACAGCGTCAGCGTTCTCGCAGCATGTCATCAAGTCTGGTTGACGTGGAGAGAAGGGCCTCTATATCCATATCATCATCTCAACATGCCAGCTCCGTTCGCACATCATCCCTTAATCCTCTTTGATAAGCTGTGAGTAAAGCACGATCATTCCATCCAGAGGAGGCCGCAATGGTACAGAAAGTTAAGGCGTAGTCTGCAGCAGGTAAATGACACCTGCATTAAGAAGCTGCTGGAGTGGGAGTGTGTCCCATCATATCGGTCAGGTAGGACTACCTGAGAGGTAGTTTAATGTATAGAGATTGGGACAACAGGTGGAGATGTACTACCTCAGGTGTGTGGCATGGCAGGGGCACTGGCCAGTTGGAGAGAGGAGAGAGCCTGCTGTAAATTTGGATGGCCACATTAAGTCTTTTAAACAACTGTTTGTGATGGGCGAGATGTTGTTTGTGACCGTCGACATCCTGCACAATGGCTGGAGAATTTCCTGCTGCCTCCATGGCTGTTGAGTGATTCTGTAACGAGTCTAGGTTGTATTCGTGAAGGACGAGACAGAAGGCAATCGCGGACGAGATAACAGCTTTTACCGTAGCAAACAGTAGTTCAAATAACACAAAAATATAAAGTAACACAAATTTAGTAACGTTGTGTACAGGGCATTCATTCACAACACTGAACATAATCAAGGGACAGATATACAGTGATTAAAGGACAATTCCGGTGCAAAATGAACCTAGGTGTTAATAACACATAGGTCTAACGTTCTCTGGGTTATGTTTTCATGCTAATTGCATGTGCCCAGTTTTAGTGCAAACTGATTATTACCTTATAACGTTAGTTGTGAGGGCATAAATGAAGTAAAAAGAAATTGCTATTTTATACCACTAACAAGGCTCAAAATAGCACCACACTTCCACGGAGCATAATGAGTGTCCCTACATGCAAACCGAAGCATTTTCAACTTTGTAAGTGTACAGACATTTTATTAAAAGTATAGTTTAAAAGACAGTACCATTCGTACTATATACAGCCAGACGCCCTCTTGGGAAAACAGACTCGACCAGTCGAACCACAAACCCTGTGCTACGTGAGCTGAACTGCGACTTGGAATCTCCCATGGCAAGAGGTTTTTCAGTCATTCATGCAAATCAATGAGCAAGAATTACAGCTGGTGATGCGAACTAAAACACAAACCCCAACAAAAATCTTTAAAGAAATAAATATTAGATAATGACTAAATACGAAGATGGTTATGGTAGTTCCATCTCGCACTATACTGTTCAACTGCTGGGCTTCTTATATCTCCATACTTGTATTAAAATACAGCCATCACAGGTATTACGATACTGTTATCAGAGATACTACAATACAGTGATTAGATACATTACAATAGTTATCACACGTATTACAATACTGTTCTCAGAAGTATTACAATGCAGTCATCTTAGGTTTTACAATACAGTCTTCACAGTTATTACAATAAAGTAAAGTAATCTAGCCTAAAAGTTAACCACTCAGAAGCATACAGACAATTAATGCTAAAGTGAAGGTTTCAAAGATCAACATCTGCCTGATGCAGAAATGCACACACACACACACACACACACACACACACACACACGCACACATGAACAGACACGTGGACACACAGGACTTGGGCTACAGCCCGGAAGGCCAAAGCTGAGTTCAGTGTACGAGGCTGTGCCAACAACACAAGAGTACCACAGGGCTAGATTCTGTGTTCTATATTCTGAACAAACCCTCATCTGAGAGGATCTCAATGTAGGCTGCCTAGAATGCGGTGGTGGGGTAGGATGAAGAGTTTATCTGTCATCCTTCTCAATCATTCTCTATCTCGTTTCAATTATGTTCATCTCACCCAAGTTATGAGGGGCTGATTACTGTAAGAAATTAATGTCATAATCACCAAGCTTGGTGTTTTTTGATTTTCAAGGAAAACTACTGTACACTTTTGGAAAGAAACTATCCAAAAAAGGTTAATCAGCTGTAATCTTGGGTGTGAAACCTATTTGTTTACATCTAGAACCCCTTTCACACAGAGGATTCTACATAGAACCCAAAGGGTTTGTACCAGGAACCATAAAATGATTGTCCTATAAGGACAACCAAAAACACTTTGTGTTTATTAATTCATAAGTCCCTTGGTGACATTGGTGAATGAATGAGGTGTTCAGCACATCATACTCTACACTGTTCTTTCTCTCCCGGCTCTGTTTCGACAGATCTTCCATATGACCTATGACCTGGCCAGTGCTGTGATGCGTATCTTCAACCTGATTGGTATGATGCTGCTGCTGTGTCACTGGGATGGCTGTCTGCAGTTCCTAGTTCCCATGCTACAAGACTTCCCCCAGGACTGCTGGGTCTCCCTCAACAAGATGGTGGTATGTGCCGTTTATTACACGCATATCCCTCTGGGGAAAGATTCTTGGAACTCAAAAATTACACCACAGTTCTTTATACTTCCTACTACAAACATGGCTTGAAGTCGATCCATTTCCATGGAGCTGGAATAACAAGAATCCTGAGGCACAGAGAATGTTGCTGCTGGCAGAGTGAACTGTCTTCACAGAGACAAAAGAAGAACATGAAAGCATGAACAGGCTCTCCCTTAATTACTTGGTGCTTAGAATAAAACCCTCATCCAGGCTCTGCTGTAAACAAGCAATTAGTATATTAGTGCTCAAAGTTTAAAAGTTTCATTAGACAATCATTAAAGCTGATGTTGCTGCGGGTGTAGAGAAATGCTTGTGTTTCAGCTTCTGAAACAATGCCTTTAGTTAAAGGAAGTGTACATGTGATTTAAAGAAAGTACAATTACAAATGTATAAATGCAATGTAAATACACACAACCAAGGGAACATGGATCACATGTTCGTATGTGGGTGAATGTGTGTGTATGTACATTATGTCTACAGTGCCCTCCAGGAATTATTGACACACTTGGTAAAGATAAAAAACATGAAAGATTTTCACTGTTGTTTAATTAAGGTAAAATGGTAAAAAACAAAAATCGGAACCGGATTCTTGGAAGACAGTCTTATGGCCTTGGGGTAGAAGCTTTTATTTAGTCTGTCTCTCTTACTACTGACTCAGCAGACAATGGCTCAGAAAGCTGAGGTCCATGATCATCTTTGGTCATTTTGTGGCAGAATGTAAAACCATTGGGCTGACCTCACCACTAATTGCGCTGACACAGTCTGAGATTACGCTCTGCATGATGCATGTGTATTTTATGATGCTCTTGTGGGATATGGAAATTATTTCAGATTTTTGAGGTAAAAAAGTTGCACCTACCTATATCTGGTGTTATTGCATTGTTGGACAACATAGCCAGAAACATGAAGCTTTTGACACCAATGACCACATTGACAAGTGGTGGGCATGGCTTCTTCTGTCTCCTGAAGCCTGCATTAAAACCCTTTGTTTTTCATTTTGTGTTGAGGTAGAGGATGGTTACCTGGCAACACCTCCCTGTAGGCTGCCTCATCATTTCTGGAAACAAATCCACCGTTGTGTCGTCAGTATACTTGATGACATTCCGAGTCGTACGTACCTCGGCTGTTACATGCTGGTCCAGATCATCTCTCACCACTCTAAGAAGGGAACGTAATCCTCTGTCTGTCATTCTGTCTCTGCCACTCCTGTTCATTTTCTACACTGATGTCCAAGCACTGAAAGTTCATTCACTGGCCACCTCAGATCCCTCCGAAGAGGGGAGGCTGACGGGACCACAGAGAAACTCAAGATAGGCGATGTGAACAGGCAGGGAACACAAAGGAAACTGCACATCTTACTTGAACACCTCTCCCTTTCTCTTTCTCGCTCGATCACAGTTTCTCTTTCTCATCATCTTTCTTCCAAGATATAAGTGCTAGCAATTTTATCAGTTTTCACAGTATAAAGTCTGATTTAAAGAAGATAGACTGATGGGGTTTGAACAGGGTGAAGCATAGCATCAATGTGTATTAATAGAGAACATGTTCCAATTTTCTTGACAATTATTTGAAATGCTGTACGTTTTGCCATGGCACATAGAGATTTGAATACTTTTTGCAAAATATACATATACCCTATTGACTTTGTGCCATGAGGCTAAGAGAGGTGGCAGGTCTTGTAGTGCACATTTCCTGCTATCATTTGCTATATTGGGGCCCAGGAGGTTGAGCGGCAAGGGTAGTTGCCCTGCACGCTTGTCTGGTAATCTGTTTCTAAGTGCATAGATGCCAGGGAGAACGTCAAGAGCTGTGGACTAGGGCTGTAATGATATGCGTATCGCGATCCAATATGCACTCCAGAGCCAGTTCGCCTGGCAACAGTATATAATGCCCGCAACACAAACTCAGATATTTAATTTCAAACTAATAGCGCTAGTTTTAATTCATTGTAATAAACATTGTGAATTCATTGTAAAACTAGTGAATTATAACCAAATTCAATTGTATTGTATGTGATAATAAGAGTATGTGATAGCAAAAACGGCACATTTAACAAGTTTTTAATAACTGATTATTAAAAACATTAACAAATAAGTCGCACACAAATTGATTGAATATATTGTCAGTGTCTCATGTAAAAAAACAAGTACATTTGAAAATCATTCACTAGAGTCTGTTGTTACACAAAATAGACTAATTGTAGAACACATGAACATGGACCCACTACCTATCTGTAAAATGAACAAACAATGATTATTATAATGAATGAGGAGCGCTATTATTTTTAAATGAAATATCAGAGTTCTGTTGCAGGCATTATTTACTGTTGCCATGCGAACGGGCTCTGGAGGGCATATTGGATCGTGATACGCATATCGTTACAGCCCTACTGTGGACCCCCTGGTGTCTGGTGACAGATGGCTACCTGACCCACAGTAGAGAGGGGAGGAAGAGGATGGCCCTCAGACTGGCTATGTTACACTGCTGCCTGCTATCTGAAGCAGAGCCAGGATGCATTGGGGATAGCGTAGACTTTGTCTGAATCCCAATTTAAATACTATGCATACTAATCAAATCAAATCAAATTTATTTATAAAGCCCTTTTTACAACAGCAGTTGTCACAAAGTGTTTTGACAGACACACGGCCCGAGAGCCCCAAGAGTGAGCAACACAAGTGATGCACAGTGGCTTGGAAAAACTCCCTAGGAGGTGAGGCCTAGGAAGAAACCTAGAGAGAGGCGAGACTCAAGGGTGTGGCCAGTCCTCTTCTGGCTGTACCGGGTGGGGGATCTGAAGGTACACATCCCATTGTAATAAGGTCACTTTATTTGTCAGTGTTCAATTATTGAAATAATACTATATATTATTCCAGATTAGGATTTGTATGACCCAAACCATAGTATGCCAAAAGCACTATGCCAAAAGTCCCCAGATTGTCTGCTACATCTTATGCAACCATGCATGCTTTTGGGGTAACATTTTCCAGAACCCCCTGTGCATGGAAATAGGGAAAGTACATTGCATCCGGAAAGTATTTATAGTGCTTTTTTCACATTTTATTTTTAATAAATCTGCTAAGATTTCAAACACTTCTTTTACATCATCAATATAGGGTTTTGTTTGCAAATGTTTGCAGATGTGATTAGTGCAGCTCGGCTACAAGGGCATAGTTAATGAGCAGAATTACTCTGTGCCAGAGTAACTTGCTGAGCAAATTCAAATTGTGCTCTCGCGAGAACTCTGGATTTCCAGGGTAAATATAGCACACCTGATTCTAATAATTAGCTAAAGGGTTGGAGAGAACCTACAGGGCGGTCGATCTCCAGGAATAGGGTTGGGCAGCTCTGGTGTAACATACCAAAATGTGCAAAAAGTGAAGCGCTGGGAATCCTTTCTGGATGCACTATATCTCCCGACTTTTCATTTGACAAATGGAAAATGAACATAATATGCTGAGCTTGCTAGCGAGTTAGCTAAAACCTAAGACATCACCAATTGTAATTCATAGATAACTAAAGGGATTTGGCTAACGGTTGCAGGACAAATATACACATTCCACCAAAGCTAGTTAGCTACTGTTTATAAATTAGTGGCTTCTGAAATTATTAGAACAATGCTTAATGTTGGACAGCAAAACAATTGCGTGATTGTAATGTTGATTTAATAATACGGTAGAATTCCCCAATACTGGCATACCTGCATATTCAATCATCAGTGCAGTACCTATAGTGTATCTCACTGTGTTTGACTGGAATCCATGTTCCCTATCCCCTAGCCTTAAACTTAAACTTGACCTTACCTTAACCCTAACCGTTACCTCAATAACCTAACCTTCATGCCTAACACAATGCTAATTCTTAACCTTAACCGATAATGCCTAAAACTAAGAGTAACTCCAATTCTAACATTATGCCCATTTGTCAAGTATTATTCTAAACTGACCAAACCAGGACTAGCGTGAGCTGGACAAAAACACTTTTGTGAACTAATATGTAAGGGTTTGTTTTCTTTGTGTTCCCTCATTTACACACATACCTCACAAACAGTCCTTGTGCCTAAACATAATCTAACCCTAGTGCCAAAACATAATCCTACATACTAATGTCTAAACCTAACCCAAATTCTATCACTATCACATTGTCCAGTACAACCCGGATCTCTCTCTCTCTCTCTCTCTCTCTCTCTCTCTCTCTCTCTCTCTCTCTCTCTCTCTCTCTCTCTCTCTCTCTCTCTCT
>JACXGM010011494.1:0-10595 GCA_016801145.1 Umbra pygmaea | reverse complement strand
CAAATGAACCTCAACTCTACCACTATGCCTAAAAGGTTTTTTGTTTCTTTCTACCTATGTGGGGACATCTCTTCTCCACATGTACACATCAACATGAAACACAGTCTTGAGCCAGGCTACTCCAAACATGACCTCTGACCCCCAACATCAGCTCAACTTGGCACACACTCACCATCAGTAAACCAGTCTGCTCAGAGTATTTACTATAGTTGTTTTTTATTACAGTTAATAATAATAATACTGTGCCTTATTTGTTGAGAGCAGAACCCTGAAAGGAAGACTGTTGATGTATATTTTGCCTGGTGTATCCAGAGCTTGTGACTATTAAAACTTTAAACAAACTTTTGGTTTTGTTTTATTCCCCTGAGCTGCAGCTTTCTCTCTGTTCTCGGTGCCAGTTTCCCCGATAACAGTCGTCTCTAGCAGTCAGGCGGAGGCAGGCTGGCATCTCCCTGCAATCAAGGTCGGCTTCTCTCCAGAGGCGGATGGCTACAAATAAGAGACGCAGCGTTAAATGATCCATCTCTCTACCACTTGAGACTTGTTCACTTGGAGTGCCTGCCTGCCACTCATTTGCATCCCTGTCCTATCTGGGCAAGCCTTCACTCTTTCCTACATGCAACGCAGTGATAAAAAATAACACACACCACTCAGGGATACATTGGGCAGATTCATTGAGCCAAATCATGTGTGTGAGTGTCTTTTGCTGACTGGCTTTAGGCTTTCTAGCAGTGGATTACCAGAAGGTATTTCCACAAAACAGGCAGTCAACATATTCTCAATCCCCAAAAATATCAAACCTTCATAGACTTGGGCTAAGTTAACCAGAGCTCATGCCAGGGTTTATCTAGCTAGAGAATGCAGTCAGGGGAATAGCAATTACTTATATAAATGACATGCATGTGTGAGTACACTCATCAGTATATAAAATATATTTTTCACTTATGTAAACACACAAGTGTTTTTCTTCTTTTCTTTTGGCACTGATTGCCTGTGGAATTTGACCCATGCTGAAATAAGACTGTAAGAGATCAGTTAATGCTGGGTTGTCATTTTGGGCATCTGAGACTCCTCAAATGATTAAAAAATACAATTGTATGAGACCGGGTCTGGAGTTGGTTGAACAGGTATGGATGTATGCCAAACTATCCTTAAAATATGCTTAAAACTGTCAAAATATGTTATTATTGTCCTTAGAAGTAGTTTGCCATTCTTGATTTGACACTGTGGATCATGTGGTCACTCTAGATTTAAGGTGGTTTTCAAATGCATGCAAAATACTTTGAAAATATATACCCATCAGCCATAACATTACGGCGTAATATTGTGTAGGTCCCCCTTCTGCCACCAAAATAGCAGCCCCATACGCAACTAACTGTGAGGCACTGTGTTCTGACACCTTTCTAAAAAAAACAGCGTTATCTTTTTCAGCAATTTGAGGTACAGTAGCTTGTCCTTTGGATCGGACCACACGGGCCAGTCTTCGCTCCCTACCTGCAGGGGTGTCGGACTGGGGGTAAAACCAATACTGATTACCAGGGCCCAAGGGGAGAGAGGGCCCTTGAAAGGTCTGGAGCATATTTTATTTTACGTGTATGGGGGCCCATCAGGACTGCCTATGCATAGGGCCCAGGATCTTGTGCTACGCCACTGCCTATCTGCATCAATGAGCCTTGGTGACCCATGACCCTGTCGTTGGTTCACCGTTTTTCCTTTCTTTTTAGGCTGAATGAGACCTTGTTCCATTAGTTGAGGGTGAGTTCTGCCCTTCTCATTTTAGTTCTTGCATAGCATCTATTTAATTTCAAATGTGAAACTGCTTCGCATAGGAAATACCTACATGAGTAGGTCCAATCAGTGTCCCCGATCTATCTTGCAGACTCCTTGGTCCCGGTGCCCCAAAGATGAGGTTTTTACCAGAACATTCCATCACACGGTTCAGAAAAGTAACGAAATAGTAATCATATAATAATTTCAGTCAGGTTTATGCCTGCAAGCTCTAAAACATGTGGGCGACTAGACCCAGGATTTAGAAACACTGAGCTGGACAGTGACAAATCCACTGAACTGGAGAGAATACTCTCTGTTTTACAGATGATTTTTATATTACGTGACAGCTGTACACTAGAATGGCAAATTTGGGACCTATGATTTTTTTGAGGCATTTGCACGTTTACCTTGGCAGTGAATGATGTGTCAAAGCCTGCCTCAGTAGAGTGTTGTGTGTATGTAATATTATCCCTCAGAGGCAATGCTTTGTCAGCTATGTTTACATGTCACTGATTGTCATTTAATGGGTTAGTTGTAGTGTAAAGTGTATAATGCCCCTAGCTAATTCCCCAGTGTTAAATCAGAACTGACAATGTTACATTTAACATTGGTTCAGTGTCTATATGGGTCAACAATTGTAGCGCTAAATTTCACATAATGCTTAGCGTAACAGCTTATTTGCCTTTTCAATTTTTGAAGTAATTATAGTGGTGAATATATGGTGAATATATGGTGAATTCTAAATGGAAATTGTTCTCTCAGGTAATTTACCATTGTCTGTTTAAGCTGGTTTTCTCCCATGATTCCACACCATTATCTGGTATGCTCATGCGAGAGAAGGAACAGCTGGCTCTGGTTTATTGTTATCCCCTTCCCATCCGCACAGAAAACACAATCCAGTTTGTCTCTGGGACACCTACTCTGTGTGGGCTTGAGGAAACCTGTTTCAAAATGTTTTCTGTACACAGAGACTTGATTAGCTGACAGGATGTTCTAGACGCCACATCACGCCACCCAAGCCCACGTTTTTTTCTTCTTTCAAACAGCGTTCAAACTGCTCTAGAAGTCATCTGAGATTCAGGATGTTTTCATCAACAAGATCAGTGCATCGCCTCATAAAGTATTTATTCCATCCTGCAATTGTAGACAGCTAACCATCTCAGTTATTCACATCATCTCAATAGAATAGATTCAACTTTGTCATTGCACAGAGTAAAAAACAATGGCAATACAATGTTGTTTAGCATCTCACCCAGACTGTGCAAAAAAGTAGCAAAGGTACAGATGAAGATTGAAAGAAATACAGAATGAGTATATATCCAGTATGTAAACAATAATAGTATGGCTATACAGCACAAGCTGAAATGTTTGCATACCCCTGGAGAATTGGTTAAAGATGCACCATTTTTAAAGAAAACAGAAGTGAACGGGCAAAACTATTTGTTTTTTTTCTCATGTGATTCATATTGAACTGTAGGTCATAACAGAATGGCACAGTCATAAAACGAAACATGGCAATAAATAAAAAAATTAAATGACCCCTGTTCAAAAGTCTGCATACCCTGAGTTCTCAATACGGTTTATTGCCCCCTTTAGCACCAATGACAGCGTGCATTCATTTGTAATAGTTGCCTGAGGCCCCGAATTATTGCAGGTGCTGTAGCTGCCCATTCAGCTTGGCAAAATTCCTTTGGTCTTCTTGCATTCAACCCCAGAGTGGCTCAATGATGTTAAGGTCAGGAGACTGTGATGGCCACTCCAGAACCTTTACCCTTTTCTGCTGTAACTACTTTTTTTATATATTTTTTTTAATTTAACCTTTATTTAACCAGGTGGGCACGATGAGAACAATTTCTCATACTTGGCCTTGAGCTTAGCGCTATTGTCATGCTGTAAAGTCCAAGTATCCCATGTGCATCTTTCGTGCAGAAGAATAGAAATTGTTTGCCCGTATTGTCCAATAACATGTTGCATTCTTCCTGCTACCAATTTTAACAAGGTACCCTGTGCCTTTGAACCCCCCCCAAAATGTCAGTGAGTCACCACCATGCTTCACAGTGGGGATGCTATTCTTTTCACTATAGGCCTTGTTGACTTCTTTTCAAACATAGCAGTTATGGTTGTGACCATGAAGCATAGCACTTACGGTTGTGACAATAAAGTTTTATTTTGTTCTCATTACTCCAAATTACAGTGTGCCAGAAGCTGTGAGGCCTGTCAAGTTTTTGTGGCACTGGTGAAGTAAAGTTGACCATGCAGCTTATTTTTGTTCAAGTATTGTCCTCCTCGAAACAACCAAACCATCTTTTTCCAGAGCAGCCTGTATGTCTCTTGAGGATACCTTTGGGTTTTTCTTTGTATTACAAACAATTCTTCTGGCAATTTTGACACAAATCTTTCTGTTTTACCTGACCTTGGCTTGGTATAAAAAAATCCCAGAATCTTCCACTTCTTAATAAGTGATTGAGCAGTACTGACTTTTTGCATGGCTTTGGATATCTTTCTATATCTATTTCCAACTTTATACAGTTCCAGTACCTTATTATGCAAGGTAATAAGGTACTGTGTTTTGACAGTTCTTTTCTGATCCCTGTGGCTCAGTATCTAGCTGGCTAAGTGCATCCACATGAGAGCTACCAAACTCATTGACAATTTCTACACAGATACTAATTGCAATTTAAAATGCCACAGGTGTGGGGAATTAACCTTTAATTTCCACTTTAATCTGTGTATGTCACCTTGTGAATCTGTAATAAGGCCAAACATTCAAGGGTATGTATACTTTTGATCAGGGCCATTTCTGTTATGAGTGTGTTCCACTCCATCTGTGCCGCCTTCTGAGCCTTGGATTGTCGCCCATAGAATGAAGGGTGCCATGGAGGTATTGCAATTGAGAAACAGGTTTCGAGTCCTGGAGGAGGTGGAGGCACCTGTCACAACCAGTCAACTACTGCCGGTGAGGACGTCTTTCATAACGGAGGAATTCAATGCAGAACGGCACTTCCTTCACTCGGTAAGGCCGACTGTTGTTTCTGAAAGTCCACAATCGCTTGTGTGGAGACAGTCAACATGCTGTTGGCGAGTGACTCAGCCACCTGGAAGTCCCGTTGTTCTTTTTTTGGGCTCATTAATCATTTGAAATGTCTCGGTTCGAAAGGCCGTGATTTTTTGTTTCCCCGGTGTTCAGATCCTGGACCTGGATGTCATACTGCTGCTAATCATTAGCGAGGACTTCACTGCCAAAGCTGCTGTGGTACAAGTTGGCTCAAATTACATTGGATTTCACAAATTTAAGAAACTTAAGGAAGAGTTAAAAAAGTTCATAGAAACTATGCTGGAATTCGGTAAACCGTGCATCATCTCAGGTCCACATCCATCTCCCTGTTTTTTTAACATGTCTTTAGTCATATTTGCCAGGTACACATCTGGAAGAAGGGCTAATGTTGGTCAAAGGGAATTCCCTATGTGGAAAATTTTATAACCTTTTTAGTCCGGCCAAATCTATTCCATAGGGATGGCTTGCATCCAAACAGGTATGGCACCAGCATTCTCTCATCAAATTCGAATTTTACTCTAAAATCATGTAGAGCCTTCTATGCATGACGCTGTGGTCAAATTACTTTTTGAAATATAGGCCTATCTTATATTCCTGCTCATGTGTCTGAAAAGTCCAGTCAACCATTGACACATTGTAATATGAGGCCTGGTGGGATTGTACGATTTTTGTGTCAGCGATAACCATGAAAGGGTAATGGCTGCGGTATATTCGACGTTCCCGGCCGCGGGGATTTTGAGCGCGCGAGCTAAGGGCGCGCACCACTCTTTTCTTTTCAGTGGCATGCCACAAAACGGAAACAAGAAACATGGACGAGTTTGAGGGCACAGTAAATGGTTCATAACAACACAGTTAAGATAATCTTAGCCACTGTTGACATTAACTTCAATGCTGCTGCCAGTTCTGCCATCGTTTACCTTTTTCTTCTTCTTCTAGTAAATTTCAAGGTCGGTCTCCTCTTCTCAGTTGTGACACCTCTGTTCAGGAGAAGACTGCAACTAGTGTTGCAAGCACCACGCACAAGTATACATTTTTACAACACTCCCATGATGTTACTTTGGCGCACGCCAGGTCGGGAACATCTAGTATACCGCAGGTTTAAGTCCCACCGAGATGGTTAAGATACATATCTGTTTAGAACAGTCTGGAGAACATGCCGGTAAAGTCTCGTGGTGGTGTGTTTTTATGTTTCAGCTGCACGTGTTGTTATTAGGCTATATTTGTCCTTCTATTACGTTGCACCTGCACATTTCATTTCGCCGGTTCATGCGAGAACATTCCATACATTCCATAGCGTTCAAAATTATATTCTAACATTCACTGTTAAGGTTAGCCATGTGGTTACTGAGGTTGAGGTTAGGGTTAGGGTTAACATTACTAAAAATATAAATAAAGGGCAACACGCTGGAATGGAGAACAAAACACACAAAGCTTCCATCTGGATTTGAACTCTTAAACTCCGGGATGAAAGTCTCCCATCCTCCACCCTACCAAAAACTATGCTATTTACATGCTACGTCAAGATCTTCATAGGTTCATGTTTTCGTTTTAAATTTTTTATTTAATTCCCTACGAACGTTATTGTCCCTCTCATACGTTCACATTTCACATTTCAGTTTAGCTATATTGTTCCGTCAGAACGTAATTCAATGCAATGTTGTGCTGCTGTAAACACACTATCAGATTGTTATGGGAATCCAGCCAAATTTTGGAAAATCTGTTCCTTCTCCTCATTACCAAAACAGATCATGTTGGACAGCGGACCAATTACTGAAAAAATTTAAATGGTTCATGTTTTTAATCTTTTAAGAGGCTGGTGCTTTATTTGAAATAACCTACAGTACACTGGAAACCTTAGTGAAAGTGAAAATAGAATTACTAGTGATCATCAAGCTTTTCAGCAGAGCAGCTCAGATAATGATATTCAAGAATTTTCACTCAAGCCTTTTGCTACAAAAGAGATTCTTGATTCATTGCTGTATAAGAATATAAGATATAAGAAAATGAATAGGGGCTGATGGTCTTCCCATGGGTCTGATTGTTAGCAATGCACCACTGAATAGTGAAGCTTTAGCACATTGTTTTTATTCAACACTAACAACGGGTATTATCTTAAAAAAATTACCATGCCTAGCTAAAATGTTAGCCTCTTGTAGTGGCACAGATGTGTATCTTCTTAGCCGAACATTCAATATTGAATCCATATCATTCTGACTTTCAGCCTGGACATACAGTAGTACTATCAAAGCTTCTACTCTGGTTGTAAATGACATTACTGAAGCATTGGATCTGTTGTGTGGTTATGTTTATTGACTTGTCGAAGGGATACTTGCTCATGGTTCAACAACTATCTGAGTGGTAAAACCCAGGCCATCGTAACTGATGGTGTAAGGTCAGATTTCCTGGTTGTTCAAAAGTACGATTCCTCAGGGTTCGATTTTGGGTCCTTTGCTGTTAACTCTTTATATAAATGATATTTGTAACACTGTGAGAAATTGTAAATACCACTTTTACTATACCACACAATACTATATGCTACTGGAAGATCCCATGCTCAGTGTCACAGATTAGGTGTGGGTGTAGAGAGAGGGAGACCGATGCAGGTAGAGGGTTTGTAGTGTTTACTGAATCTTGTTGGTCCAGGACATTTACAACAATCAAAGATAGTTGCAGGTGACATGAAATGTGAGCAGCACAACGATAATATATCTATAAATACACACGCTCTAACGCAGTGTGGACGCAGACAATTAACATATAGAATGTACGCAATAATAGCTCAAACAAGACTGCACTCTTCTCACAACCTACCTCTGTGTAAACCTCCCGAACATCAGCACACACCATTGACAATCTTCAATGACTCACACCACCCTCTGTTCAACTGAGCAATAAATAGGAAGGAAAGGAGACCGGCTGGAAGCAATTACCAATTAGACCCAACCGGTCTCTCAATCAACCCCTAGACCTTGGTTGGTGCTAAATGTTAAGTAAAACCATACACATATACTTCTCTTCAAATTCCAGAAAGCAACATTTGGATGATCTTTTCATTAGTACTCTGGAGGGATCTATTATAGATTGTGTTCAATCTTACAAATACCTTGAAATTTGGTTAGATGACCATTTTTCTTTTAAAACACCATTACTGATTTGTTGAGGAAGCTAAAATTTAAATTTGGTTTATTTTTTAGAAACAAAGTGTGTCAGTCTTTTCAGCATAGACTTGAAGTTGTTGAAGCTACCTTTATGTCTGTTCTTGATTATGGGGATGTATTGTATATGCATGCATCGCCTCATTGTTCAGACCTTTGGAGGCAGTCTAATATTCGGCTATGTGGTTTATAACAGGTTCTTCATTTCAGATGCATCACTGTATTGTGTACACTTTGGTTGGATGGGACTCCTTAGCTTCCAGGCGGGACAAACACTGGCTGATGTTTGTCTATAAGGCTTTAATGCACAAACTACCAAATGATCTTTCCTCTAAAATAACCTGGATCTTTCCTCTAAAATAACAACTGGTGGTTATGAGACTCACTCCAAAGATTGGTTAACATTGTGGTTCCCCGGGTGCATACAGAGTTGGGTAAAACTACTTTTATATATCATGCCCCTTTATTCTTGGAATGAGTGGCATAGAAACCTTAAGCTAGATGTCATGGTTCGTATTTGAACATTTTAAGCTATTTTAAATGAACTTATTGTTGTGGATTGCAATTGCTATTTGTAACTGTTTTTGTATATTTGTGTTTCTTTGCAAAGGGCTCAGCTGTAAACAAGACCTTGGTTTAAAAAAATATGGTTTACAAAGGAGCCAAACAACTGTGTGATAATGAATGGCTTCATATGATCATTATCATAACATAACAGTCAGATTTTTTACATGAACAGTCATATTGTTCATATTGTAATTTCTGCCAGGGTATGCAAACTTATGAGCACAACTGTATTTACAGGTTCTACAGTAATAATGGGCATCTATCAAATAGGTAAATACAGTAATGTAGAGTATGTATTGTAGAGTATATGAACAGTATAAATACAGTACTGTAATCAGTCACCCATGTTGGGAAAGCGTAATTATATTGCTTACAGATTACGGTACATTCACTGCTTGTGTTTCTGGTCCATTATGTCCTTTCATGGATTCCACCATGCCCAGTTCTCGGACAGCTGCTACTTTACACCAGATGGCACCTGGATCATGCATTTGACTTTAAGTTGTAACCAATTGGTCTTTTCTTGGAAATGTTCCAGTAGATCAGCGACTCAATACGTACGAAAGCTCACATTTGAATGTGTCTGTAAAGCTGAGAATGCGTTGACTGTTTAGATGCTGTAAACTCATGTAACACTAACTAAAAATGTTAATCAGAATTACATATTGCTGTAAGATGAAACTTCAGCCATATTTCAAGTAAAATCCTACAAAGGACCTGGAAAGATTATTTAGGGGTGAATGGTCTAAGATCCCATTCCATGTGTTCTCATCAGAAATGATAAGAAGTGATTTTGCAAGGGGAGGGTTCACAAAGTCAAGGCAACTGTATTGTCTTAGAGACAGAGGACATGGATGTGTCAGTACAATAGTTCAGTTATCTGCACTGAGGACTAGGTCTTTATCTCACACAAACTCTGTGTTTTGTACTCCTCAGATGCAGGGCGCAGTGAGGCAGCATAGAATCATATAAATGTATAAAAGCCTGGGGGAACATTGGACATTCAGTTAAGCTACAATGAGCATGTCGAGCCAGAGCTGTTTGCTACAAGAAATAAAGTAGCATTTGGATGCATTCCTGCTGTAGTGGCGCTTTCTCATCCATGTAACACTTTTTCTGTGGAGTAATTGTAGTTACCTGTTACCTGCACATACATCAAATGGGCCGGGTAACTTAGAGTATGCAACACTTATTCTAAGCTAATTGGTTTGAATTTTTTTTGTGCAGTGTGAAGAAACTAGGAGCCCTTAAATGAGCCTGTGTATGTGAAGTGAACCAAAATCTCAAGAAGAGTTTGTTTCACTTGATATCTGGTTCAGCTCCATGTGACCTTCAGTGGGAACACAATGTAAGGTCTTCTTTGGTGGAAATACAGATACATATTTAATCTCAAAACCTCTGTCTTTATGGAAATACTTGACCTTGCTTGTTTTCTATATGATGTTTGAAGTACGGTAGTAATTAGTACACCAATCAAACAAAATTAAGGGAACTAGCAATCATCACAGTATAACACCAAGTCAGTTAAACTTCAGGTCAATCTGTCCAGTTAGGAATCATAAGCGATTGTGAATCAATGTCACCTGTTTTGGTGCAAATTAAAGTGAAAACAGGTACACTTTGGACTGCCAACAACATTAGTGATGCCCTGATCCTGGTCTGGGAGGAGATCCCCCAGGACACCATCCACCATAACATCAGGAGCATGCCCAGACGTTGTTGGGAGTACATACAGGCATGTGGGGACCATACACACTACATCACATTATCACATTATGAGTTGCCATGATTAAATTTATGCAACTTGGAACAGTCTGTGAGTTCAATTGTTTACTTTCAATTATTAGTTTGAATCCAGCCCTCGATCGGTTGGTGATTTTAGTTTCCATTGATCGTTGTTACGTCATTTTGGTCTCAATGAATTACATAAAATACAGTAAAGATTTTGATCTTTAATATGTTTCAGTCATCGAGACCCGATGTGTGATTTGAGTGTTCCCTTTCTCTCTGTTCTATACACCTCCTCCTTTCTCTCTGTTCTATACACC
>JACXGM010011493.1:0-24962 GCA_016801145.1 Umbra pygmaea | reverse complement strand
GCCGCCGCTGACCTCCGGACCCCCTGCTCAGCCGCCGCTGACCTCCGGACCCCCTGCTCAGCCGCCGCTGACCTCCGGACCCCCTGCTCAGCCCCCTGCTCAGGCCGCCATCTGTTCCTCCAGACCCAGGTCCCCTCTCTGTCCCTCCAGACCCCGGGCCGCCCTCTGTCCCTCCAGACCCCGGTCCGCCCTCTGTCCCTCCAGACCCCGGGCCGCCCTCTGTCCCTCCTGACCCCGGGCCGCCCTCTGTCCCTCCTGACCCCGGGCCCTCTGTCTCGCCCACCCCAGTGTTGTGGGCTTAGGGGGGGGATTCTGTCACACATGGGTTGGGGTTTTTATGTGTTGTCTCTGTGATCCCTCTGTTTGTGTGAGTATGCTGCCCTCTTGTGTCTAGTTCTTGTCATGGGTTTATTAGTTATGTCGTTGTTTAGCCACAGGTGGATTTAGTTAGTAATTAGTCTGTCTTTGTATTTAACCAGGTTGTTCTTCCCTTGTCTCTTGTCAGTCAATGTTTCCTGTACGCGTTCTTGTTTAATGTTTGGAAAGCCCCACGTGGCAGTATTATTTTAATTATTAATAAAGTATCTGGATTATTGAACCTTCGCACCTGTCTCTACCTGTTGGAACGTGACACTACTTGTTCCAAAAGGTAACTGAGTTAGTAACAGAATTACTCTATAATAAAAGTAACTCGTTACCAGTGTAAGTAACTATTTGCGTTACTATTAAAAAAGTTTTGTAGATGCGTGTGTCGTTGTGAGATGCTTCATTAAATTAGAGTTGCTTATTTGGAATATATTCCTTGATAATGAAAGAAATCCCTTAAAGTTAATATTTGAAAGACCTGTAAATTAAATCATAAACCTGGAAATGTGGGTGTAGTATTTTGGACAAATATGATGTTTGGTATTTTCGAAAATGGTTAAATCAGTAGGACAATATAATGTCATCAAAATTACAAATAATGATGTGTAAATGTAGATATTGAATGGTTAATAATTGAGAATGCAAAAAGTCTGTTTTACTTTGTCTTAGGGAATGAAAGAAACACATTTTTAAGATAGAGCAGGACAGTTGCCCTGAGGGCTCACATCTGGCCATTTAGTTAAGATAGGAAGAAGGCCAGGGATGTACTTTGGGCCAGATGTCAGTTAATCTGTGGTCAGCTTGAAACCTCCATTAGGAGGGGGTCCCTTGGACAAAGAAGATGATAGTTTTATCTATCAGGGTTGGGCAGTAGAAGTGTAATTATTTGTTTGAATGTGTTAGAGTTAGGGAAAGGAGGAGTTTTATTCTGGCCCAGTCTTAGGTTTTACACAGCTTGAACCCTCCTGTAAGGGTGGGGGTT
Source organism: Umbra pygmaea (assembly GCA_016801145.1). Lineage (NCBI taxonomy): Eukaryota > Metazoa > Chordata > Actinopteri > Esociformes > Umbridae > Umbra > Umbra pygmaea. The sequence continues at coordinate 23,614 of JACXGM010011493.1, read as the reverse complement.
GTTTGAAAGATGACAGCTTGGTCTTAGCATTAAGGAAGACGCCAGAGGAGTCAGCGAATCAGGGTATAGGGGGAGGTTTTCAGTTTAGGGATAAAATGTCATGTTTCTGTACATTGAGTTGTCTATTCAAATTCTGCTTTCTGAATAAACCAGGTCCACGTGTAAAAAATGTGTGATCTAATTTGCTCTTTCCACAATGTCCATTTCTTTATTTGATTAATGATTAATATACACGACTTACAACAGATGTCAACAAAGTCTTTGCTCCTGCACATAATGTACACATTACATGCACGTTCCTGCCTTTGACCACAATGAATTTGAAGCTTATATCTCCAACTTGAAAATGCCAACTTTCATCAGATTGCTCCTAACTCGCCTTCATCGAATCTCTGTTTAGCTTTTGTTTGTGTGTGTGTGTGTGGCGCATGTGCTAGTCTCCGTATAAATGCACCTGCTCTGTGATAGTCTAAGAGGTCCGTTGAAAGCACGGAGAGCATCATGAAGAACAAGGAACACACCCGGCAGGTCCGAGATACTGTTGTGGAGAAGTTTAAAGCCAGATTTGGATACAGAAACATTTCCCAAGCTTTAAACATCCCAAGGAGCACTGTGCAAGCAATAATACTAAAATGGAAGGAGTATCAGACCACTGCAAATCTACCAAGACCCGGCTGTCCCTCTAAACTTTCAGCTCATACAAGGAAAAGACTGATCAGAGATGCAACCAAGAGGCCCATGATCACTCTGGATGAACTGCAGAGATCTACAGCTGAGGTGGGCAAGTCTGTCCATAGGACAACAATCAGTCGTATACTGCACAAATCTGGCCTTTATGGAAGTGTGACAAGAAGAAAGCCATTTCTGAAAGATATCCATAAAAAGTGTTGTTTAAAGTTTGCCACAAGCCACCTGGGAGACACCAAACATGTGGAAGAAGGTGCTCTGGTCAGATGAAACCAAAATCAAAATTTTTGGCAACAATGCAACACGTTCTATTTGGCGTAAAAGCAACACAACTCATCACCCTGAACACACCATCCACACTGTCAAACATGGCGATGGCAGCATCATGGTTTGGGCCTGCTTTTTTTTAAAAGACCTGAGACTGGGACGGAGATTTGTCTTCCAACAAGACAATGATCCAAAACATAAAGCAAAATCTACAATGGAATGGTTCACAAATAAACATATCCAGGTGTAAGAATGGCCAAGTCAAGTCCAGACCTGAATCCAATAGAGAATCTGTGGAAAGAACTGAAAACTGCTGTTCACAAACGCTCTCCATCCAACCTCACTGAGCTCGATCTGTTTTGCAAGGAGGAATGGGCAAAAATGTCAGTTTCTCGATGTGCAAAACTGATAGAGACATACCCCAAGCGACCTACAGCTGTAATCGCAGCAAAAGGTGGCGCTACAAAGTATTAACTTAAGGTGGCTGAATAATTTTGCACGCCCAATTTTTCAGTTTTTTATTTGTTAAAAATGTTTGAAATATCCAATAAATTGTTTCCCACTTGTGGTTGATTCTTCACAAAAAAATACATAAATTATTTTTTCACATAATTGCAAGATGAATTGTTTGTATCCTTATGTGAGTAGCGAAGATTTTTTCATTATAGTACAAGTGTTTTAGCTTGACAAAAACACTTTTCATTTTGGTCACTGAAGGACGTTCCTTCAGAAAGTTTTGTGTTGGCCATTATTATTTGTTAGATTTATGTACACTGCTCCAAAAAATAAAGGGAACACTAAGATAACACATCATAGATCTGAATGAATTAACTAATCATATGAAATACTTTTGTATTTACATAGTTGAATGTGCTGACAACAAACTCACACAGACATTATCAATGGAAATCAAATGTATCAACCCATGGAGGTCTGGATATGGAGCCACACTCAAAATCAAAGTGGAAAACCACACTACAGGCTGATCCAACTTTGATGAAATGTCCTTAAAACAAGTCAAAATGAGGGTCAGTAGTGTGTGTGGCCTCCCTGACCTGGACTAAAGCATCCGCCAACTCCTGGACAGGTTGTGGTGCCATGTGGCATTGGTGGAAGGAGCCAGACATGATGTCCCAGATGTGCTCAATCGGATTCAGGTCTTGGGAATGGGCAGGCCAGTCCATAGCATCAATGCCTTCCTCTTGCAGGAACTGCTGACACAATCCAGCCACATGAGGTCTAGCATTGTCTTGCATTAGGAGGAACCCAGGGCCAACCGCACCAGCATATGGTCTCACAAGGGGTCTGAGGATCTCATCTTGCTACCTAATGGCAGTCAGGCTACCTCTGGCGAGCACATGGAGGGCAGTGCGGCCCCCCAAAGAAATGCCACCCCACAAAATTAATGACCCACCGCCAAACCGGTCATTCTGGAGGACGTTGCAGGCAGCAGAACGTTCTCCACGTCATCTCCAGACTCTGTCACGTCTGTTACATGTGCTCAGTGTGAACCTGCTTTCATCTGTGAAAAGCACAGGGCGCCAGTGGCGAATTTGACAATCTTGGTGTTCCCTGGCAAATGCCAAAGGTCCTGCATGGTGTTGGGCTGTAAGCACAACCCCCACCTGTGGACGTCGAGCCCTCATACCACCCCCATCGAGTCTGTTTCTGACCATTTGAGTGGACACATGCACATTTGTGGCCTGCTGGAGGTCATTTTGCAGGGCTCTGGCAGTGCTCCTCCTGCTCCTCCTTGCACAAAGGCAGAGGTAGCGGTCCTGCTGCTGGGTTGTCGCCCTCCTCCACATCTCCTGATGTACTGGCCTGTCTCCTGGTAGCGCCTCCATGCTCTGGACACTACGCTGACAGACACAGCAAACCTTCTTGCCGCAGCTCGCATTGATTGATTGATAGTGCCATCCTGGATGAGCTGCACTACCTGAGCCACTTGTGTGGGTTGTAGACTCTGTCTCATGCTACTACTTGAGTGAAAGCACCGCCAGAATTCAAAAGTGACAAAATATCAACCAGGAAGCATAGGAACTGAGAAGTGGTCTGTGGTCACCACCTGTAGAACCACTCCTTTATTGGGGGTGTCTTGCTAATTGCCTATAATTTCCACCTGCTGTCTGTTCCATTTGCACCACAGCATGTGAAATTGATTGTCAATCAGTTTTGCTTCCTGACTGGACAGTGTGATTTCACAGAAGAGTGATTGACCTGGAGTTAGATTGTGGTGTTTAAGTGTTCCCTTTATGATGACTACTATCTGCCTGTCGTACGCATCAAATTAGGCTATGGATATATTTGGTATTGGGGAAAAATCAAAATTTTCCATGTTATTTTGTAGACTCATATAACTTCTCAGATGGTTTGGTGAAACCTAGTTTGTGTTTTTGACCAGAGACACACAATGGTCTATCAATGTGTCACGTTTAGTAAAGGAGGCAGGAGCAGAGTACAGAGTATAATAATTAATAGGATCCAACAAAACGCAGGAAGCAACCAGTAAGTTACTGAAGGACTGAACCAAGGTATACACGTCGTAACAAAGAACAATACTCGACACTGAGGTACGAACAAGCGGGGTTTAAATACATAGCTAATGATAGCTATGAGATGAATCTGTTGAGTTCCGTAGGTGAATCATAGGCATAGAGAAGGGTAGAGCAGCACAACAAGAAACAGGGAGACAAGCTGTCTAATACAAATGGAAAACTGACAAACGGAAAATCCTACCACAAATCACCTGCTGACATAAACATGAAACAAAAGTATAATATACTGGTCCAGAACCACAGGGCAGATAATAAAGAAAACAACAATCCCTAATACTCTGGCAATGTTGAACGCTGGATCCCTAGCCTAGGCCTGACAGTAGCCCCCTCCTGAGATGCGTCTCCAGACGCAGCAGAGGGATGCGAGCGAGGATGGCCCCAAGGACGCAACAGAGAATTTACCTACTCAGGAAACTGAATTCCTTCTCTGTTAGGCCTGTCATCCTCTGCCGATTTTATCAATCTTTCATTGAAAGCCTTATGTCCTTTTCTTCTATCTGTTGGTTTCATAGTCTTACGGTTAAAGACAGAAACAGCTTGAACAATTTAGTTAAAATCTGCTATAAAATTATTGGTGTGAAACAAAGAGATCTAAACTCTCTCTGTAACCAACACATCTTGCGGAAAGCAATGGGCATTCTGTCTTCCCCCGATCACGTTCTCCAGAGTGAATTTTCCCTCTTGCCTTCGAGACGTCGTTACTTGTTACCTGTTTTTAAAACTAATCGTCACTCAAATTCCTTTATCCCTTCTGCAATTCGACTTCTAAATGAGATTTTTTTTGTGTAGGCCGTCATGTATGGTTGTGTGTTGTGGTACATGCTGTATCTGCTCTAAACTCAATTGCCCCTTGTGGGATTAATAAAGTTGTTGAATTGAATTGAATTGAGGGTCCAGAATATTGCAGGCGGGAACCCAGCTCCTCTCCTCGGGTCCGTAACCCTCCCATTCCACAAGGTACTACAGTCGCCCCTCTCGGCACCTGGAATTCACAAGGCGGTGGACCGCGTACGCCTCTCATCCATCCACCATCAGAGGAGGTGGGGGAACACCGCCGTGTCTACCCGCGTCAAGGGCCCTGACGGCCGGTCTAAGGAGAGAGACATGGAATGATGGTGAGCATTTCATATGCGCAGGCAACTGGAGGGTGTAAGTGACTTCGTTAAGTCTGCATAAGATAGGAAAGGGTCCAATGAAGCGTGGAGAGAGCTTGTGACACAGGGTCTGCAAAGGCATGTCTCGTGTGGATACCCATACTCTGTCACCCGGTTGTAACAGCGGCGCCTCCCTCCTGTGTTTGTCAGCCTGCTCCTTGTACCATCTCACAGCTTGTTGTAGGCATGTGTGTGCAGCCATCCACAATGTCTCTGCTCTGCGAAACCAGTCATCTACCGCTGGTATCTGGGATGAGCTGGGATGCCAAGGGGCTAGAACAGGTTGGAACCCTAGGACACACTGGAAGGGAGTTAGGTCAGTATCAGAATGATGTAGGGAGTTCTGCGCATACTCCGCCCAAGAAAGGATGTCCGCCAAGTCCCCTTGTCTGTCATTACAATAAGCCTGTAAAAAGCACCAGATCTTTTGGTTGACCCGTTCTACTTGCCCGATAGATTGGGGGCGGTACCCCGGCATGAGACTCACGGATACCCCTAGGCGTTCCATGAAGGATCTCCAAACCCGGAAGGTGAACTGGGGTCCGCGGCCGGTCACGATGTCCTCCGGTATGCCATAATTCCTGAATACGTGGGTGAACAGAGCTTCAGCAGTGGCCAGGGCGTTAGGCAAACCAGGCAGGGGAATTAACTTACAAGCCTTTGAAAAACGGACTACAGTAACAAGTATGGTGGTGTTCCCCTTAGATTGGGGAAGGTCTGTTATGAAATCAATGGACATGTGACCAAGGTCATTGTGGCGTAGGAAGCGGGTGCAGGTTTTTTTTATGAGAAGGATCATCTTAAGTATTCAACATATGTATTGTCTTTGTTCTAAAATATGCATCATTTCAACCCCACATTTTTTTTATATTATTGCAGTCTATATTTTACCCCAATCCTAACCTTTACCTGACCAATAGTTGAGACCAATGACATTTTAATATTTAGCTCTCGCTTATACATTTTATATTTTCCTCAATCATTATTGTTTTTATTTGATCAACTGTTTATTTAAGTTCAATATTGTCCATCTATCTTTTAGCCACAGCCATGTTGGGTTTCCATTTGCCATGTGTATTTCGACTGTACTGTGATGTTTCACATAATTATGAAACCTTTCTATTGTCAACGACTCCACCAATTTGGAATTAAAGATAAATATTTTTGCTAAAATAATTATCATATTATTAATTGTCTGACTATTACATGTTAAGTCTCCAAGTATTGCTATTTGTAATGTTAATTCAAGATAAATATTGCATTTATTCATCCATTCTTGTACCTGTGACCAAAAGCATGCTATATATGGACAGTACCAAAAAAGATGATCTATAGAAAAACTGCAGCGTTGGGAAGATTGAATTCCCCACTTGTATAGATTTCTATTTGTTGACAGTATTTTATATAATAATTTGAATTGAAATATTCAAATTTTTGAGTCTGGTGTTGTTTTGCGTATTAATCCAAACGCATTATGCCACGGGATTGGAACATCAAAAATTTCTTCCCAGCTATTTTGTAATTTATATGGAACAGCAACCAATTCTTTTGTTCTTAGATGGAATTGGTGTTTTTCTTTATTTATCCACATTTTCTTCATCCATGTGAGATCTTTGATACATGGTTGACAGACAAGATCAGACTTTTTCCCCTCTTGTACTTTCTTCTTCCAAGTATATGGTATTGCTGCAGTTAGTTGATTGTATTTTTGTAGGGAGCAAACATTTCCATATGTTTTTGTTAACTGCATGTAAGGCATCACTCCAACGGCTTCATTTATAATGTCATTTACAAACTGTCACGATTCCCCCCAGTAGGTGTGTGGAGATGAAGGAGACAGGCGCGAAGGTGCCAATAATCCAAATATATTTATTACCAAAAGACTCCGGAACAAACAAAGACTGTCTCGTGGGGCGAAAGCAAAGCATATAACAACACACAGGAAACCGCGACATGGAACATTGAAGAGACATTGAGACCCTGTATACACACAGGGCAGGTACCATAAAGACACATGAGGAATAAATCTAATGAACTAAACCACCGTATATAAATACTGAAAACACTGAAGAACAAAACATATACACAAGAGACACTAAAGGATAACTGAAAAGGAAGTCCATACCCGGCCCTCCATGGGCCGGATGTTACAGAGCCCCCCCTCTTAAGCCCACAACACCGGGGTGGGCAACAGAAACGGCCCGGGGTCAGGAGGGACAGAGGGCGGCCCGGGGTCAGGAGGGACAGAGGGCAGCCCGGGGTCAGGAGGGACAGAGGGCGGCCCGGGGTCAGGAGGGACAGAGGGCGGCCCGGGGTCTGGAGGGACAAAGAGGGGCCCTGGGTCTGGAGGGACAGAGAGGGGCCCTGGGTCTGGAGGGACAGAGAGGGGCCCTGGGTCTGGAGGGACAGAAAGGGGCCCTGGGTCTGGAGGGACAGAGAGGGGCCCTGGGTCTGGAGGGACAGAGAAAGGCACTGGGACAAGGGCAGGGAATGGCACTGGGACAAGGGCAGGCAATGGCACTGGGACAGGCAGTTCTGGTGGCCAGGGGTCAGGCAGTTCAGTTGGCCAGGGGTCAGGCAGCCCAGGCAAAGGCAGCTCTGGCGGCCCGAGGAAAGGCAGTTCAGGTGGCCAGGGCGGCATGGTGTCTGGGAGGTCCGGATGCGGCGTCAGCGACGGGGGTCCGGACGGGGGTCCGGGCGTCAGCGACGGGGGTCTGGACGGGGGTCCAGGCGTCAGCGACGGGGGTCCGGACTGGGGTCCGAGCATCAGCGGCGGCTGAGACGGGGGTCCGGAGGTCAGCGGCGGCTGAGACGGGGGTCCGGAGGTCAGCGTCGGCTGAGACGGGGGTCCGGACGTCAGCTGCGGCAGAGACGGGGATCCGGACGTCAGCTGCAGCAGAGACGGGGATCCGGACGTCAGCTGCGGCAGAGACGGGGATCCGGACGTCAGCTGCGGCTGAGCAGGGGGTCCGGACGTCAGCTGCGGCTGAGCAGGGGGTCCGGACATCAGCTGCGGCTGAGCAGGGGGTCGTAACGTCAGCTGCGGCTGAGCAGGGGGTCCGGACGTCAGCTGCGGCTGAGCAGGGGGTCCGGACGTCAGCTGCGGCTGAGCAGGGGGTCCGGACGTCAGCTCCCAGGAGGCGCCATCGCCAAACCCAGGAGGCGGAGGGAGGAGTAGGACCTCCAGGTCTGAGGCCAGGATGGGCTCAGGGCAGGCTACTGGAGGTGGCTGTGTGCAGACTGCTGGAGGTGGCTGTGTGCAGACTGCTGGTGGTGGCTGTGTGCAGACTGCTGGTGGTGGCTGTGTGCTGACTGCTGGTGGTGGCTGTGTGCAGACTGCTGGTGGTGGCTGTGTGCAGACTGCTGGTGGTGGCTGTGTGCAGACTGCTGGAGGTGGCATCGCAGAAGGATTCCTGTCGGCCATCTTATGAGGTAGGGCCATGAGCAGGACCTCCCGGGCCTCCTCCTGGACAGGGCTGCCACAGCGAGATGTGGGGCCCCCACTCCACCCCCTAGAGCCCCCCCGAAAATTTTCATGGGGAGACTGTCAGCCTCCACGGAACAGGAGACCCTAGAGATGGGGACTGGGGCTCTAATTCACCTTAGACGGGGCATGTGGTCCCTGATGTGAGCGAAAAGGGGGGTCCTAGGTGCAGAGACAGGTGTGGCCCCGGGGAAGTTAGTGTACTCGCTAGGGGGGCTATTGCTCAGACGGGGGGCCCTAAGCTGTGGACCACTGCCCTGAACCTGAGAGCTAGCATATGAGGCGAGATGGCCAACGGGAGAGCCAACCTGGACGCTAGGGGTTCTAGCCTAAATGTTGGGGAACCTAGCCAGAGAGTGAGAGGAGCTAAACGGGGAGCTAACTAGGGCCCTGGGGCCAATAACTGGGGCAAGAACAGGTGCCCTAACTGGGGCTGAAACAGGAAGCCTAGGGGCAGTAACAGAGGCCCTAGGGGCAGTAACAGAGGCCCTAGGGGCAGTAACAGAGGCCCTAGGGGCAGTAACAGAGGCCCTAGGGGCACTAGCCCCTAAAGCTAGGGGGGATCATTAAGCTAGCCTGGGAGAGAGGGGGATTAGTACTCAGACGGGGGGCCCTGCGTGATGGACCACTGCCCTGAACCTGAGAACTAGGGTAGGGGCTTACCTGTGAGGTAAGGTGGCTAACGGGAGAAGGGGAAACCCTACCCGAAGGAGTGGAGGCCATCCTGAGCTACGGGAAAGTCAGCGGTAGTGCAGTCCTCCGAACAGCCTTTCTGATCCATTCAGGGGGTATTCCCTGCTCCTCATCCTCGTCCACCCAGAACTCACAGTCCTCCTCCTCCTCCTGGAAATAACTCCCCTCTCCACCGTCGCATGCCTCCTCCAGCCAACCACTACCGAAACAGGCTACTCCATCGGCACCGTAGACGACGTCTTCTGAGGAGTAGCCCATAGCCAATGCCTGCTTAATTATCTGGAGGTTGATCCTCACAAGATCCCCTCCGAAATACGATCTCCTAGGAGAGAGAGAAGAACTCTCCTCGGGACGGCGAGCAACGCCGTTTCCCCCTCGCTGTCTCATGATGAAAGGTCATTCAATCTGTCACGATTCCCCCCAGTAGGTGTGTGGAGATGGAGACAGGCGCGAAGGTGCCAATAATCCAAATATATTTATTACCAAAAGACTCCGGAACAAACAAAGACTGCCTCGTGGGGCAAAAGCAAAGCATATAACAACACACAGGAAACCGCGACATGGAACATTGAACGACAAGAGACAAGACCAAACACTAAACCTAAATACACTTACTAACGAAGACAATGTACAACACCTGTACAAGGACATTAACTACACCGTGATCTATTGGTTAACAAAAACATGTGACAGGGGTGTGAGGGGCGGGAACCTAACCCAAAACAAAGCACACCGGGAGACATCTCAAGACAAAGCACAAAAGGGACACTAGGGGGAGCCATTACATCACACACTGGGAGAGAACCTGTATACACACAGGGCAGGTACCATAAAGACACATGAGGAATAAATCTAATGAACTAAACCACTGTATATAAATACTGAAAACACTGAAGAACAAAACATATACACAAGAGACACTAAAGGATAACTGAAAAGGAAGTCCATACCTTTAGGAGGCTATTTAATGTTTCCAACTGTGGTTGCAAAAGGAAACATGAGTCATCGGCATACATAGATACCTTTGTTTGTAAGCCATGGATTTCCAGGCCCTTAATGTTGTTGTTAGTTCTGATTTTATTGGCTAACATTTCTATTGCAACAGCAAAAAGGTAAGCGGACAGAGGACAGCCCTGCTTAACTCTTTTTGACAGATTGAAATCTTGCGAGATATAGCCATTATTTATCATTTTACATCTAGGGTTACTATACATAATTTTAACCCATTGTATAAGAGTCTCCGAAATTAAAACATTCCAAGCATTTATATATAAAGTCCAATTGAACTTTATCAAAGGCTTTTTCAAAATCAGCTATGAAAATTAGAACTGATAGTCCTGATAGTTCATAGTGTTCTAATGTTTCTATAACTGGTCTTATATTGTCTCCAATGTAACGTCCATGCATGAGGCCTGTCTGATCAGGATTAATAATATCCGGTAAAACCTTTTTAATTCTAAGAGCTATACATTTGGCTAATATTTTGGCATCACAGCATTGCAGTGTAAGATATTTTAAATATTTTAAATATACAGGGTCTTTATATGCTCCGCTTGGGTCCTGTTTTAATAATAATGAAATCAGGCCTTCTTGTTGTGTGTCTGACAATCTACCAATTACATACGAGTCACTAAAACATGCCAGTAATGGACCTCTTAATATGTCAAAAAAAGTTTGGTATACCTCTACTGGAATGCCATCCAGTCCGGGTGTTTTTCCAGCTTTAAATGTTTTTAAGCGCTTCAAGCATTTCCTCTTCAGTAATGAGTCCTTCGCATGAACCTCTTTGCGTATTTGTTAGTTTTAAGTTATTATTGGGGAAAAAACTCATACAATTAAAATATGTTAAAGGTAAGGGAGAAGACTGAAAGGAAAACATCTGTTTGAAGTATTTTACTTCCTGTTTCAGAATTTCATCTGGCGAGTCGTAAGTAGATCCTTCATAGTGACTAATTTCAGTACATTCTTCTTGGTGGCATTCATATGTTGAAGATTTAAAAAAAAGGGATGTGCATTTTTCTCCATATTCCATCCAGCTTGCTTTATTTTTATAATAAATTATATTTGATCTTTCTTGTATGAGTTCCTCCATTCCTTTTTGTTTATCCTCCAACTTATTCTGAAACTCCATATTATAGCTGTTACTGTTATCAATCTGACCTATTATGTCTGCAATTTCTTTGGATAGTATTGAATCTTTTAATATGAATTGCCTGTCTGCTGTACCTATGTTATATGTGAAAAATTCTGATATGAATTGTTTAGTCCTAGCTAAAAATGAATTATCCTCAAGTAAGCTTTGATTAAATTTCCAGTACCCTCTTCCCTGTGGAAATTCTGTAAGAACAATATTTATGCCAATTATATGATGATCCGACCTCATTCTATCCCCTATCAACACTTACTTAACCTTTGGTGCAAGTGAAAATGACGTCAAAAAGTAATCAAGACGACTAGCTTGGTTAAGCCTCCGCCATGTATATCTTATCATTCTAGGATATTTAAGCCTCCATATATCCACCAACTCTAGAATGTTCATGCAATATTTATTTCCTTTAGTGCTTGTGGGTGATAGTTTATGTTGTTACCTTTTCTATCCAAACTGGAGTTCAACGTTGTGTTATAATCCCCAACCAAAATTTTATAGCCCTGATCTTTATTTGGACCATATAGGTTAATAATCCATATCTGTTTCAACTCTATTACCGTCTTTAAAATGATCCATCTACCTTCAGAATCTAAAAAGACATTGTCAACATTTATATTAGTATTATTTTTAATTAATATCATCACCCCTTTTAAATTTCTTTGTCCATGGGAGAAATAGACTTCACCATCCCATTCCTTTTTCCAAAAAACTTCATTTAAAGCTGTTGAATGTGTTTCTTGTAAACAGTAAATATTGTTTTTCATTTCTTTTAATCAGGTAAATACTGCTCTTCTTTTCTTGTTATCTGCTAATCCATTACAATTATAGCTGGCTATACTTATTTCTCCAGTTACCATACTATGAGCCTTAATTCCATTTTATTTATCCCGATATACCTTTTTATAATCACCTTAGCGATATGGCTTAAATATTGCTTATCTTTAATGATATACCATAATATTTGGAAAGCTAGAAAGTACAAAATGTCCCATTGGTCCTCCCTATTCCTCCCAATATATTCCTTCCAATTCCCCAAATTCACAATTATCACAATACCCCTCAACGCAACCCCAATCCACACCCTCCCAAGCCCTGTTCTAGGTAGCGCTCTTCCCCAACACCAAGCATGTTGTGCCATACATAGTGTACAATCAAACCTACTACCAATAGTATTCCAATTACCCTTATCTCGATTTGTGTAGCACTTAATGTATCTTAACTCCTAAGATATATTATTTCAATTTTAATTTTGTAGCTATTTTTTTATTTCCCGAAGGTATTTGGCTTCTATTAATACCTGTTTGTCACATCCAGCCCTTTAGGTGGGCTGGGTGTTCACTGAGAATGGGTTTGTTTTCATGTATTCCTCTGCATGTGTGATTATGTCTCCCTCTTGTGTCTAGTTCTTGTCATTGGTTTTGTATGGATTATTAGTCACGTTATTGTTTTAGTCACAGATGTCTTGAGTTAGCAAATAGTGTGTCTTAGTATTTACCTGGTTGTTCTCCCCTTGTCTCTTGTCAGTCAATGTGTTCCTGTTACGCGTTCCAATGTATGTTATGGTATTTCTTGGTAAGCCCCACGTGGCAGTATTATTTTGTTATTCTATGTATGAGGAAATAAACGCTATTGCATTAGCACAAACTCCTTTGCTCCTGTCTCTATTAACGATTACACCGTGGGATACGTGACAGATTGACTGACCTTAAAAAATGAGACAGCGAAGGAGCAGTGGTGGAAGCGAGGAGGAGGTATGTAATCGCCGGTGTTTAGAGGTATGGCTGGGAACTCAGCGTTTCTGTGGGCTAGATGATAAGGAGCCTTTGTACGAGGAGCACCTCCGACAGTGCCTTCATGACGCCCAGCATCTCCCGTTCCGGGAGATGGGCGCGGCAACGCTGTCGTCCTCTCTGCCCCAGTGGAACCGGTCACCAACCTCGACTCCCAACTCACAGGTCGGAGTGTCACCTAGCCAGGTACAGGGCTGTGGTCCTATTCACTGGGCCCCCCGTCTGAACGGTGGCTCCTTCCATAGCCTTCCCACTTACTATGCTAGCCCCACTAGCTCTCAGGCTAATTTATGTAGTTACCCTGCTAGCTCTCAGGCTGGCTACCCCTTTAGTAGTTCCCCTAGAGCTACAGTGTCTGCCCCTAGGGCACGTGTTTCTGCCCCTATTAGGGCACGTGTTTCTGCTCCAGTTAGGGCATGTGTTTCTGCCCCAGTTAGGGTACCTGTAATTGCCCCAGTTACTGCCCCAGTTACTGCCCCAGCCACTGCCCCAGTTACTGCCCCAGTTGCTGCCCCAGTTGCCAACCCAGTTCCCCAGTGGTATGACAGTGAGGAGGAGGAGATGCCGGCCCTCATACGTGGCACCCCTTGCAAGATGGCCGACCTCCCCAGGCATGAGAGCGATGAGGAGGAGATGCCAGCCCTTATAAGGGGTTTCCCGCTCCCTGTGGTGGACTGTCTCCCCAAGTCACTTTTCGGGGGGGCTTTGTGGGGTTGCGACAGCCGCCTCCTGCAGACTGCCCATCACCTGAGCCTCCGGCTGCAGTCTGCCCACCGCTAGAGCCTCCGGCTGCAGTCTGCCCACCACCTGAGCCTACAGTAGTCTGCCAACAGCCTGGGCCCCTCCTTGCCACCGACTTGGAAGTCCTTCTCCTCCCTCCGCCACCAGGGTTTGGCGATGACGCCTCCTGGGAGGAGTCGGGACCCCGTCTTAGCCGCCGCTGATCTCCGGACCCCCGTCTCAGCCGCCGCTGATCTCCGGACCCCCGTCGCTGACCGTCCCGTCAGGACCCCCGTCGCTGACCGTCCCGTCAGGACCCCCGTCGCTGACGTCCGGACCCCCATCAGGACCCCCGTTGCTGACATTTCCACCTGAGCTCCCGGACACCCTGCCGCCCTGGCCGCCTGACCTGCCTTTCCTCGGCCCCCCTGACCTGCCTTTCCCCTTGCTGCCTGAGCTGCCTTTGCCCGGGCTGCCAGTACTGCCTTTGCTCGGGCTGCCTGAACTGCCTTTTCCCGGGCCCCTTGAACTGCCTGTCCTGAGCCCTCCTGGTCTGCCTGTCCACGGGCTTCCTGACCCCCTGCCTGTCCCAGTTACATTGCCTACCCCTGTCCCTGTGCCTGCCCCTGACCCAGGGCCCCTCTCTGTCCCTCCTGACCCCGGGCCCCTCACCGTCCCTCCTGACCCAGGGCCCCTTTCTGTCCCCTATGACCCGGGACCCTCTGTTTCCCCCCACGGCCTCTGGTTCTTTGTTGCCCCCCTCGGTGCGGTGGGCTTTTGAGGGGGGATTCTGTCACATCCAGCCCTGTAGGTGGGCTGGGTGTTCACTGGGAATGGGTTTGTTTTCATGTATTGTCTCTGTGATTCCTCTGTATGTGTGATTATGCCTCCCTCTTGTGTCTAGTTCTTGTCATTGGTTTTGTATGGATTATTAGTCACGTTATTGTTTTAGTCACAGATGTCTTGAGTTAGCAATTAGTGTGTCTTAGTATTTAACCTGGTTGTTCTCCCCTTGTCTCTTGTCAGTCAATGTGTTCCTGTTACGCGTTCCATTGTATGTTATGGTATTTCTTGGTAAGCCCCACGTGGCAGTATTATTTTGTTATTCTATGTATGAGGAAATAAACGCTATTGAATTAGCACAAACTCCTTTGCTCCTGTCTCTATTAACGATTACACCGTGGGATACGTGACACTGTTCTACCCCATTCAATACTTCCATTATAGAGACACCTCATATAATCAGCTGATATTTTAGTGAATATTATTGTTATAGTAAAAAATATATATATATTAACTCACATGCATCAATTTGTGGGTTACAAACAAACATAATCACACATTCCTAAATCAGCCCATTCATTCAAGCGGGTGCAGCTTAACCAAGGGCTGTTGTTGGGATGGAGTGCTCTGGGCACACACAGCGCAAGACGACACATGTCTACAGCCATGTCGGGCCACCAGTACTTCTCCTTGAGTAGACCCAGCATGTGGTTGACTCCCGGGTGTCCCGTGGTAAGCATGTGTGTGCCCATACCAGGATACAGTCCCTAAAATCGATGGGAACAAATAACAGGTTCGGAGGACAATGGAGCGGAGTGTGCTGGCTTACCAGGGCTCTCCTGATCTCGCCATCCACCTGCCATAGAAGGGGAGCCACGATGAGTTCGGAGGGAATAACAGTGGACTCTGCTGGGCTCTCTCCCTCAGCATGCGTGACAGCGCATCCGCCATCCCGTTCTTAGATCCCGGTCGATAGGATAGGGTATAGTCGAACCTAGTAAGGAACATAGCCCACCTGGCTTGCCTGGAGTTGAGCCGTTTAGCCGCCTTCAAATTCTGTAAATTGCGATGGTCTGTCCAGACTATGAATGGAGGTCGTGCCCCATCGAGCCAGTGTCTCCAGGTTTTCAGACCCTCCACCACGTGAGTAGTTCTCAGTCTCCCACGTCATAATTACGTTCGGCCGGTAGAAGCTTCTTAGAGAAAAAAGCACAGGGATAGAGTTAAGGAGGTGTACCTTGTCTCTGTGAGAGTACTGCGCCAAGGCCCACTTCGGACGCATCCACCTCCACCACAGATGGGATTTCCGGATCAGGATGGTGAAAAAAAGGGGCTGTGGTTAAACGCTCCTTGAGAGTGATGAAGGCCCGCTCAGCCTCCGCGGACCAGGTTAGGCGGTGGGTCCTTCCCTTGACCAAGGCCGTTAGTTGTGCGGCTACGGTGCTGAAGGAGCGAATAAACCGCTGGTAAAAATTGGCAAACCCTAAAAACCCCTGGAGTTTTTTAATGGTGGTGGGTACGGTCCAGGACTTGACAGCGTTCACCTTATCGACCTCCATCTCCACGCCCCTGTCTGTAATGCGATATCCTAAAAAAGAGACAAAGGATTTATGAAAAACACACTTTTCAGCTTTGGCATATAAACTATGACTAAGTAACCTGGTAAGCACTTCCCGTACATGAGTAATATTTAACTCGTAACTGGGCGAGTAGATGAGAATGTCATCTCTATATACCATAACAGAAAGGCCAAGCATGTCTCTGAAAATATCATTAACAAAAGCCTGGTACACCGAAGGGGCATTAGTCAAGCCATAAGGCATTACCAGGTACTCATAGTGGCCCGATGTAGTCCTGAAAGCCGTCTTCCACTCGTCCCCCTGCTTGATACGCACCAGGTTGTATGCACTGTGGAGATCAAGTTTAGTGAACCATTGAGCACAATGCATTAGTTCCACAGCAGTATGTATGATTGGCAAGGAATACTTATACTTTACAGTAACGTCGTTGAGAGCCCAGTAGTCGATACAGGGTTGCAGACCTCCGTCTCTTTTTCTTTACGAAGAAAAAGCTGGATGACACTGGAGACGTCGATCTGCGAATGTGCCCATGAGCAAGAGCCCCTTGAATGTAAGTCTCCATAGCAGCTGTCTCTGTGTAGGAGAGAGGATATATGTGGCTTTTGGGTAATGTGGCACCTTGGTGTAACTTAATCTCACAATCCACAGCCCTATGCGGAGGGAGACAGGTAGCCTTGGTGTTGGAAAAAACTTCCCACAGATCCTGGTATTCAGGTGGGATAATGGCAGTTAGATCCACAGGGGAGTGAGGGCTTACTATAGACATAGAGTTAATGCTAGCCGGAAAACAGCGCCCTATGCAGTCCAGAGACCATCTCTCCACCCTCCTCTGTCTCCAGGAAATAACTGGGTCATGCAGGGCCAGCCAAGGCATACCAAGTACTATGGGATGTGAAGGAGAAGGAATAACAAAAAACGGAACCGTAGTTGTGTGCTGGTCCCTCATGCGTAATGGCGTAGGCATGGTCCGGTGCGTAATTTTGCCCTCCCCGATAGGACGGCCATCCACGGCCCGAACGGGAGTGGGAGCCTCCAACCTCTCAAGAGGAACGCGTAGTGCGGCAACCAGGCTTTCATCCATAAAGTTGCCCACAGCCCCTGAATCAATTAACACTGATAGAGGGCTGGAAACAGGGTATTCTACCAGGTCAGCCTCAATGGTTAATACCTTGTGGGATAAATGAAGACCATTAATGCATAAGCTTACCCCAGTGTCAGTGGAGGAGGTTTTCTTAGGCTGGAGTGGAGAGATCCTCAGGTTTGGGCATTTGGAGAGAACGTGCCCCTCCTCTCCACAATAGAGACATAACCCCAGACAGAATCTACTGCGCCTTTCTTCAGGTGTCAAACGTGTGGACCCCATCTCCATGGGTTCCTCCCGAGTACTTCTAGTCATAGTGGGGTCCTGCCGCAGAGTGTCTTTTTCTGACCCTCAACAAGCCAACCAATCTGATTGCCATATTTATGAGCTGGTCTAGGGTGGCCTCATCGTCACAGCATGCCAAATCGATTTGAACTTCTGCCCGTAATCCCTGTCTGAATAGGGAAAGCAACACTGGTTCATTCCACTTGCTGGTGGACGCCAGATTATGGAATTCCAGTGCATATTCCGCTGCCGTGCGTGTACCCTGTTGCATGTGTAACAGCCTATGCCCGCTCTCTCTTTCACAGGATGATCGAATACTGCCCGGAATAAATCCGTAAACTCCTGGTAGTCTCGTGTCTCAGGTCCTCCCCTCTGCCATAGTGCAGTAGCCCACTCCAGGGCCCTAGCGGTAAGCAGGAAGATGATGGTAGCCACTTGGGCTTGGTCTGTGGTATGCCGGCATGACCAGTGTGAGAAATAGAGGTTGCACTGGAGGAGGAACCCTCAGTATTTCTCAGGATGACTGTCGTACTTATCCGGTAGGGAAAGGTCAAGTCCAGATACGGGAGTGTCTGTAACAGGGAGGGGTACCTGGGCAGGGTTCCTGGGAGTAGGTGGCGATTCTGAGGCATCTAGACGTCGTAGGCGTTGGAAAATCTCCGACATGGGCGTCTCCAGATTGGCAAGTTGATTGTGATGTTGTTGCAGGACTCTGTCCCGTTCACTGAGAGCTTCGTTCAACTCAGTTTTCTCTGCTGTCTCCATTAACCTCTTCATCCCAAGAGTACCCAGTACCGGGACCTTTTCGCGCACGTCACATACATCAGTAAATTACATATTGTAAACATGCGTGAAACCCGTCATGTTATATACTGCTAGAACAGTAAGGATCTCATCTGTAAATCTATCCAAACAATATAGATACATGGATTGTATAAATTCGCAACAACAAAATTGACTGCCACATTTTTGGCACAGCTGATGCAACATATCAGCTTTTTGTTCTAGCCCTAACAGGCACCAACCAGTCCAGCAATATATCAGCAAAAACTATTTCACATTTTAAAATCAATACAACAACTTTTCCCTATATTATATCATTTTCCATTGTAAAACGTGGTTTCTGGTCAACTAATTCCACTTAGCAATTTGTTTCAATGCCTTATAGACATTCTGGATTAGTTTAGGCTTCTCTACACTGTGCATAATACACAATCACACTGGTTTGTACTTGACTGCCTGTAGGCGCTCAAAGCACAACATACAGTCTCTCTCCCCACCTACTGAAAAAATGAAGTAACACATTGTCCTAAGCTTTTTCCCACAGGATTTTGGTGAGGAAGACCTTTCCATAGAGTGGTCACATGTTAAAATCATAATCAGGAAATATTCAAATGTGTATCTGTTCAAAGTGAGTTCTCTGTTTTGTTCAGTTACGCACGGACTGCGCATTGTGCTTGTAGTGTTTTTGGGTTTTGACGGATTACAACATAATTTTTCAACATGGCAGGTTCTAGCAAGAAATGTTCAGTTACAGAGGCTTTAGTACTACTAGCAAAGGAATATTGGATTGTAAATCTTCTTCCTGACTGAGAATATGACGATTCCATTTGAGTTAGAACCCAAACTATTTCGACAACAACATGAAACAACATGAGCACCTGTACAACATGAGCACCTTTGGGACGCACATGGCGCACCTTTGGGACGCACAGTGGGTAGGGATTCAGACTTGTAGTCAGAAGGTTGCCAGTTCGATTCCCAACTGAGCCAAATGTTGTTGTGTCCTTGGGCAAGACACTTTACCCTAATTGCTCCCAGGTCGTTGCTATAAATAAGAAATTGTTCTTAGTCAACTTACCTGGTTAAATAAAGGTTAAGTAAAAAAATAAAAAACACCTGTACACCCCAAATGCTGCATCAAAAGTGTATGTAAGTATATGTTATGTTGTTATTTCATTATATTTATTATGTCTTTACATAAATATGTTATTATTTATTACTTCAAATATTGTTTTACTGGTGTATTGTATGAGCACAAAACTAGTTAATCGCTAAGCTAAGCTAAGCTGCGCAATGGGCCTTCCTGTATAATGATTATTGTATTATGGTTTGTTACCGTTCCAAACAAAAGCCCATACACTAAGTGAACACATTTTATTACTGTACTATTTTTACATTTAGTCAACATAACATGCAATATGTTTAATTTATATTGATTCAAGTTCAAGGTGCTGAAAGCATTCTTCAGAAATGTTGGCCCATATTGATAGGATGGCATCTTGCAGTTGATGGAGATTTGTGGGATGCACATCCAGGGCACGAAGCTCCCGTTCCACCACATCCCAAAGATGCTCTATTGGGTTGAGATCTGGTGACTGTGGGGGCTATTTTAGTATCGTGAACTCATTGTCATGTTCAAGCAACCAATTTGAAATGATTCGAGCTTTGTGACATGGTGCATTATCCTGCTGGAAGTAGCCGTCAGAGGATGGGTACATGGTGGCCATAAAGGGATGGACATGGTCAGAAACAATGCTCAGGTGGGCTGGCGTCTACTGACTATGGACTGAGAAACGGACTCTATACCTTTATATTTCAGTTATATGAGTGTTATCACTTTAAGTTCTATTGGCAGCTCCTCCAGTCAAGCAGGTCCTGATTAGGTATTGGGTTCAGCTGGGTTTCCATGAGTATGTTTGCTATGGTACAAAAGGGCTGCTTGACTGGAGAGAGCTGTTGGTCATTAATTATCTGTATGGAGGTACGGTATGTTTCATTATGATCTGTTAGTAGTTTTCCAGGAGCGACTGTTGTATACATTGTGAGAAGAGTGTGGTATAGCTCGAGGTAATTGTGTACGCTCTGCATATATCTAGATTGTTTGTTTTCCAGTGTCTTATGCCACTGTAAGAGCATAGAAGTATATGTTATCGTTGTGCACTCGCTGTACTAGTTCCACCTGCAATGTACTGACTACGGTGACGTCCTGGATGATTACGACGAAATAAATACACTTAATCTGCTGTTCTCTCTGCCTGTGAGTCTCTCTCCTTCTACACCAACAAATACCATGACAGTGGCATTTAAACAATGCCCAATTGGCACTAAGGTGCCTAAAGTGTGCCAAGAAAACATCCCCCAAACCATTACACCACCACCACCAGCCTGCACAGTGGTAACAAGGCATGATGGATCCATGTTCTCATTCTGTTTACGCCAAATTTTGACTCTACCATCTGAATGTCTCAACAAAAATCGAGACTCATCAGACCAGGCAACATTTTTCCAGTCTTCAACTGTCCAATTTTGGTGTGCTCTTGCAAATTGTAGCCTCTTTTTCCTATATGTAGTGGAGATGAGTGGTACCCGGTGGGGTCTTCTGCTGTTGTGGCCCATCCGCCTCAAGGTTGTGCATGTTGTGGCTTCACAAATGCTTTGCTGCATACCTCGGTTGTAACGAGTGGTTATTTCAGTCAAAGTTGCCCTTCTATTAGCTTGAAGCAGTCGGCCCATTCTCCTCTGACCTCTGGCGTCAACAAGGCATTTTCGCCCACAGGACTGCTGCATACTGGATGCTTTTCCCTTTTCACACCATTCTTTGTAAACCCTAGAAATTTTTGTGCGTGAAAATCCCAGTAACTGAGCAGATTGTGAAATACTCAGTCCGGCCCGTCTGGCACAAACAACCATGCCACGCTCAAAATTGCTTAAATCACCTTTCTTTCCCATTCTGACATTCAGTTTGGAGTTCAGGAGATTGTCTTGACCAGGACTACACCCCTAAATGCATTGATGGAACTGCCATGTGATTGGTTGAGTAGATCAATACATTAAAGAGAAATTGAACGGGTGTTCCTAATAATCCTTTAGGTGAGTGTATATATATATATATATATATCTGTGTATATTTATGTCTAAATTTATGTGTATATTTATATGTGTATATTTGTGTGTGTGTATGTATGTATGTATGAATGTTTTAGTAATATTTCACAATGTCAAGCTCAAATGGATGGATTCACAAAGTTTTTTATTTGTGAATGGGGACATGTTTGAGACATGTTCTTTTCTTTTGACATGTATACACAGAGAAGATGATTGTAGGGTAATCAGACATCCCCTCCCATGACCACAGCCGGCTCTACTGACCATCTGCCTCTTCAGCCACAGACTCCTCTTCCTCAGCCTGGCCTCTCATCTAGATGAAACCATTCTGCTCCTTTTCCTCAGCTACGGTTTTCATCAGACACCAACTCATGGCAGGGACGGACTGGGACTAAAAAACGGCCCTGGACTTTGACTAGGCCTGGCCAAAAGCAATCAGTGCGCGGAATCTCAAGAACAACAACACGCCTGCCGCCTGGCATGAGTGAGGGAAGACATTAATTGTGGCTCATGATACTATACTATCCAAATTATATTCCTTCAAACAAACATCATATTTCCCTAGAATGATGAGCTCTAGGAAGTTGCCATGGTAATGTTGTGGTCATCTAGAGTGTCCGCTGCCTCAGATTGCTGTCCTCTGTAGCTCAGTCCTCTCTTTCCTATGAGCATCACCACTTCTACTACTCTTTCTAACACCTGCCATCTCTTCCTCACTTGATCTTCGTGAGCCACAATTTGGGGACCATGTAGCAGGCTGGCTTTATCTGATTTAGATGCCCTCAAAAAATATGCTTCAGCACAACCTCTGTGCATGTTGCTCCTTTCATGTTCCTCAACTTTTTGACTGATATGGTACCAGTCCTGCATTCCACTTATCAAGGGAGATGTTTCAGTTGGTTTGGCAAATGCTAAACATACTGCACAATACAGGGTATGGTTCTCTTCAGTATGTAAGCCATTTTCTGTCTGTGCCATCTTTGTGTTTAAACACTCTCTGTACTGTCAGGTATTGTCTTCTTCTGAGGGTGTATGAAAAAAAAACTCTAGGCTGTGGCTGTTTGACTTGGGGCGCTTAAAGTAATTTAAAGTTTAGCTGGAGTGGGTTTCTTTCTCTGCTCTTGGTCTAAGATCAACCTGAAAAAAAATGTTTTTATTCCAAGATAGCAAGGAATAGATTATATAATATGCTAATATAACAGCATTTTATACAATCTATTCCATTCTGTCTTAAAATTAAGTTATTACTTAAAAATCTTAATTAAATTATGCAGTAATTAATCTTACTGAACAAATAATAATACCACATCTAAATTAGAAATGTAACTTCTGTATTCAAAATCTTCAAAGTTTGTAAGCATTAACTGTAACGTTACCAACATTTTTATAAGTAAAAGCACAAGATATTTCTTAATATTAGCTACAGCATGTGGCATTTTACAGCTCAACTTTACCAGCTCATCTTTCTGTCGCTCATCATCACTGGTGGCATGTTGCTACATAGCTGTCACTTCTTCACTGCTGGGTCTGCTGCTAATATATAACTGTGAGGTGCTGCTAAATATTTCAGTTAGTTGGCGACATTTAGCAGCTTAAGTATCTAATTTTCTCTCGCCTTTTCAGCACCACCCTTTTCTTTCGGTTTACTGCCCGCGGCCGCGTTATGCATTTAGTTTATTTCTAAGCTTCTATCTACCGTCTTTGCGGTTGGTTTCTTTCACCGCTTCCACTTCTTCTCCTTACTTGGCGGCCACGGCCATTGCAGCTGGCATCCAACTTAAAGGTGCATTGCTGCCACCTACAGTACTGGAGTGTGAACCAGATTAGTGGGGGAAAAAAACAGGTGATGACTGCGTGTGTGGCCGGTGGTGGGCCGGCCCGCCGGCCGTCCTGGAGTACCGGCCGTTCTGTGATTCTACAGATCACACAGATGGCCAGTCCGCCCCTGACTTATGGTCAGTTCAGAGTAAAACTTTACCATAGAATGGTTTATTTCAATAGGGACAT
Organism: Umbra pygmaea; assembly: GCA_016801145.1. Taxonomy (NCBI): domain Eukaryota; kingdom Metazoa; phylum Chordata; class Actinopteri; order Esociformes; family Umbridae; genus Umbra; species Umbra pygmaea. Next base: position 488 of record JACXGM010011493.1, on the reverse strand, counting down.
TGAATAGGGTAAAAATGTGAAACTAATTAAAAACTAAGTAAAAACAGATGGTTTTTGATGGAATTTGTTGGGGAGCCTCAGAGCCTCAATTTCATGTAATAATTGATGTATGCCTAACATTCTTGTCTGTACACTGTGTCTTACACACTAAAACACAACATTTAGGAAAAAAATGTATGTAACTTTATCCCATATCCCTTTCACTGTTCAGATTAGGTCATCAGATTAGGTCATCTGAGGCTCCCCAACAAATTTTATGAAAATTGGCTCCTAGGGGGTGCTATAACTTCAAAAAGTTTATATCTCATCAACGGCTCATCCGATGTTTACCAAATTTTGAGGCTACCATCTAGGGCCACTCTTGAGGCCACCCCTACAGTGGGGTACTGATTCGTCAAAAGGGGCGTGGCCTATGGGACCCAGTTTTGGATCTACCCCTTGTACTAATGTGAGTAACTTCAAATTTACAGTGTACATGCGCAATGGTT
>JACXGM010011492.1:6975-25064 GCA_016801145.1 Umbra pygmaea | reverse complement strand
ATGACTCTGTACTCTATGACATGACTCTGTACTATGTTATGACTCTGTACTCTATGACATGACTCTGTACTATGTTATGACTCTGTACTCTATGACATGACTCTGTACTCTATGACATGACTCTGTACTATGTTATGACTCTGTACTCTATGACATGACTCTGTACTCTATGACATGACTCTGTACTATGTTATGACTCTGTACTCTATGATATGACTCTGTACTCTATGATTGACTCTGTACTCTATGACATGACTCTGTACTCTATGATTGACTCTGTACTATGTTATGACTCTGTACTATGTTATGACTCTGCACTATGATATGACTCTGTACTCTATGATATGACTCTGATATGACTCTCTACTCCGTCACTTGCAAAGCAATTAAGGGACAGTTCATATCAAAATAATACATTGGTATGAACATGTTTTTATAAGACCATGCTTTGGTTTTATTTATCTGGCACAGTTTTCAAATGTTAACATTTAAGCATTTACACACCAAACCCAAACAACTCTTGGTACTGATATTAATACATGGCTTATCCACGAGGTGTACATGAAAAGACGCATGACACCATAGACTGGTAAACTTCAGGGTTCACTTCAGTGGTGGCCCAGTGGTGGCCCAGTGGTGGCCCAGTGGTGGCCCAGTGGTGGCCCAGTGGTGGCCCAGTGGTGGCCCAGTGGTGGCCCAGTGGTGGCCCAGTGGTGGCCCAGTGGTGGCCCAGTGGTGGCCCAGTGGTGGCCCAGTGGTGGCCCAGTGGTGGCCCAGTGGTGGCCCAGTGGTGGCCCAGGCATAGGAAATCATGTTTGTACTGTAACTGATAGACATTGTGAACCCCTGATCTACTGCAGCCCCATTCAACTATGTCTCTCAAAAACGTTTTTCGATTGCAACCCTCTAATTTGGGACTTATCTAGACCTGGTACACCCGGTGTGCAATTAAAGATAATGTAGAACAGAAAACCTGAATGCTCTGGCCCTCGTAGTGTATCACATGAATACCCCTGATCTAGAGGGATTTTGTGTGCTTTTTAGTGGTGGGTTTTGTGGGTAATTTTAATAGGAAACAACAGGAGAACTCCCTTTAAGTGTGCGAAAGTGATTGGAGGGCAAACAGTCGAGGTTGTGTCTGCTGTGAGCCGATGCACAATGATTAGTTCTCCTGTATGACGTGAATCACATAAGACATGCCATTGGTTCCATGGGAATTTGGCTAATATTTCAGATTACAATTTACTTTTGTATTTCAACAAGAGGCTTTGTTTCATTTTCAAGTACAAAGGAAGGGAGCCAGTGTTCATTACCCCGCACTTTCATTCTTGGTGTTATTGATGGGGACGGAGTGTCACTCCATGACTCGTCCTCTCTGGCGTAAGCACTGTCACTAACGAGGTCACTGCACTCACAGAAGTGCAGGGATCTCTCTTCAGCCAAATAATCCCCAGAGTTACAAACAAGAGATCACAAACTTGACTCTGCAGCCCGCCCACACAGTGTATCTATGTTAGCATGCGTGTGCGTTTGACTAGTCTAACTGCTTGCCAGGACTAGGTACCACCTACTGAAAAAAATGGACAGTTGCATTGTCAGGTTTACTTAAAAATATTATGTGTGATTTACACAAATATATTGTGTTTCTCCTCACAAATGACACATAATATTTTTAAGTAAATCTGACAACCCAACTTTCAATTTTGTAAAACATTTGTAAAATGTTGAGGCCCTGTTCTAGTGAAATGTAAACAGATGAAGGTGAAAATTATTAAGAAATATTCTGCATCAAGAGTGGATAGACTGGTTCCTGGTTAAGCGATCTTACCTCTCAGCTGTCAGTCTGTCAGTTAGTCTGTCAGTCAGACCATCTGTCGGTCAGTCTGTCAGTTTATCAGTTAGTCTGTTTGTGTGAACTTGCAGCATTGCAAACATGTTCATGTACAGTAAACTGTCAGAAAAGTTAAGTGAGCTCCATAATTCATTGGATAGTGATTTTGTTTGTTGTTATTTTGGTTCTGTATTCCAGTACTCCAGCATTTTGAGTTTAAATGACAGTGAAGTACAGACTGTCAGCTTTAATTTGAGTGCATATTCATACATATCAGATGAACCACTCAGAAACCACAGCAACTTTTGTACATGATCCCCTCTTTTTGGGAACCAAAAAACATTGGACGGTTTAACGTTATGCAGAATAAAGTAATCATTCTTAATATTTGGTTGTTTATCCTTTACATGCAATGACTGCTTGAAGTCTGTGATGCATCGACATCACCAGATGCTGGGTATCTTCCCTGGTGATGCTCTGCCAGGACTGTACTGCAGCCATTTTCAGTTCCTGCTTGTTTCTGGGAATTATTGCCTTCAGTCTCTTAGTCAGCATGTAAAACACATTCATTTACATTCAGATCCAATTGACCAGTCAAGTATCTTCCACTTTCTGTCCATCAAAATCCCCTTTGCCGCTCTAAGCAGTGTGATAGGGTCACTATCTTGTTGCATGCTGAGGTGCCGTCCAATCAGTTTAGAGGCATTTGGGTTTATCTGAGCAGAAAAAATATTTCTGTAAACTTCAGAAGGCCCAATCTGCAACGTTATGTATTCTGAGGGAAAACATTTACACATTTAGTGACATAACTACAACGTTGAGTGACCACTGTACGGTAAATTAAAGTTTTGTCCCTCTGGGTACATAAGTGTTGCATTAGATTTACAGATATCAATGGTAAAAATATTGACCCATGCTAAAGGGTACAATATTTGTACCTCGGTAGGGTACAGCCCCTTTGAAAAGCTTTGTACCATTTTAGGTACATTCTCATACACTGTGAAAAAGCCAACTTGCAAACATTGAGTTTACTATATTTTTTAAGTTAAGTGAATACATTTTCTAGGAAACATGACATTTATGTGCAAAACTAAGTTAATCCAACAAACTTTTGTAAGTTTGCTTATAAGCTTGCTGAACTGTGAATAATAAATTGAGTTGACTTGTCTAAATGTATAAAAACGAGTTCAGTCAGAAAAGAAAAATGTGTTCAATCAACTTAGAAAATAGAGTCACATTGCCTCAAAATGTGAAGTTTTGAGAACTTAAATTTTGAATGTTTCTAAAGAATCATGGGTAATTCATCATTTGTAGATTCTAAGATGGTTTAACATAATCTTTTATAAATTTGATGGAAGAAAAGTAGATATGTATTTTGGTATTACATGACTTGCTGTGAAATTAGTTATGATGTAGCTTGATCAACATATTTCGAAACCGTAACATAAATCGGCATTCAATGATTAGACCATCTACTACTATAGTGTTTTTGCACAGATAATTGGACTCACCTGGTGTCCCAAATCTGAATGTGTCCCTTATTATACAAGCGGATGATGACAATCAGATGTCTTTGGGCCTCTGGGAGCAGAGCATTCTGTATTTTAGTAGTTAAACTTACGTTCTCAAAACACACATTTAAGTACAATTTTTAATTCTGTCAAAATTAAACTTCAAGTCCATTCAATCTAAATATGCAAGTGTGTTCAACATTGAAAAATGTGTCCATTGGACAAAAAGATTATAGTTGAGAGATTGAACAAAACATAAGTAGTTGGCACGAAAACTTAGGATTTTGAGTTGGCCTCACAACTCAAAAATCTAGTGCAGCAAGTTGCCTTGAAATTTTGAGTTTTCACAACCTTTTATTTTTTACAGTGTACTGCATTTTTGAGTAGTTACAGTACCCATGTACAGGGTACTTTTGATGAATCCCACAGATGAGTCATTGTTTCATCCGCATACCATTGCCAAATGGGCATACAGAAAGAATTGGCACCTGCTTCAAGGAAAATAGCAAACCTGTTAAAGTGACAGTTCTGTTGCCATGATGAGGGCGAAGCAAAAACAGTCACAGATTACCACTCATTTATTTTTACCCACTCTGAAACCTATCAATGACTGTTCGTTTAACTGTAAACTGTCACTGTTCCTGGATTAACATGAACGACAGGACTAGAACTGTGTCACTCTGAGACACACCAATCTAAATGATCTTGTGTTAATATTGTATGTTAACAATACTGTATTTCTGCTTTTATATGGAAATGAAAGTCTTCACTGATCAGGGTGTGATTACTAACTGTCAAAAATGCTGCTACTTTGTTGCAAAATGTGTGTTTTTCATTTTATTTAACTATAATTCACAGTTTCACCAAGTTTCCCTTCCCAAGATCATAAAGACTGAGGTGGCCTTACCTCATCGTAGCAACACTCAAGACTCCAACATTAAGTGTTGTCCTTTCATCCACATCTCGCAAAGCAGTTCTGTTTTTAACTTCTCACAGGATGTATTGTCAGTACACCCGTGTTTGGAGGTGACCACACTCTCTGGCCAACAACAACTGCCAGGGGTTGATTACCCCCCTCAGGTTTTTTAAGCCAACATTTTGATTACATATTTGTCATGTGTACTAGTCAGATGAGGATGAAACTTTCCCCCAAAGAGGAAGTTCAGGATTCACAACTTCAGACAATGCTTGGCTCTATGAAATACCTAAACACGCTTTCACTTGTGATATCTTAAAGAAACAGGTCAGGAGAACACAATTTCTATCCAACAGCTACAAATGAGCTTGCAGGCACCGGAACATTCCGCAAGAAATCTCTATGGCGACTAGACGACACAGCCCAGAATGTGCCGATGTAGAATTACGGTAGCTGGGTAGGTAGTCTAGCACATTATCTAGCATATTATCAGTAAGTCTTGTCAGCAAGGGATGGATTGTGTTCTTATTAAAGTGGTGTGTAAAGCCCGATGTTTTACAAAAAATTGAAAGGAGCACGATTTGGTCCATATTCAGCTGTTGTCACAAAAAATGTTCATACATAAAGCTTCGCTGTGTGCATCTAACACAAACTGATTCCACCGATTTCTGTTGCCACCTCATCATAACAAACAATTGATATACGGATGTAGCTGATTAAGAACGGACATTTTACTGGCTTTAAAACCTACATAGAATAAACTCATTCAAATAATTTAATGGTATTAAACCAAGTATTACTATTTCATAAATACAGCCAAATGGCTATTGTTCCAATAGCATATGTTCAATATATTTATTACAGGAGTGCAGACAAGAGTCCAAAAAGACTAGGGGGCCTAAATACTGTAGCTTGCCTATATGTTACCTTGACGACTTGCTTAGTTTAGACAACTCTATTAAAAAACAGATCTTTTTGGGTTTCTACAGTATGTCTAACAATCCAGGTCGTTTTTGTAATTGAGAATGGTTTGCTGCATTAACTCAATGCACTTCTTTCTAAATGGAGGTATGCACCCGCCCAGATTAGTTTTTCTGACCCTGTAACCAATAATATGCCAAATAAAAAACTTTGGTTTCACCCAAGACAGGTAAGATAGATATGCAATCCAGTTAAATAAATATGACACAGACTCTTGTTCTTCCTGTAATTGGAGAAAATCTATACTTGGGGCGATATATGATGTAACCACAAAGTTCCTCTGAAGGGAGTCACACTACTTGCTCATTGGAGAGGAGAATATTAATACAATGGAATTGTGTTATATGCAAACTATTTAAAAAAAAACAGATCTTCTGTCATTTCTGGCCAATCACTGCTGTTCAGCTCCATTGGCTCAATCATGAGCCGCACCTGGACACACTCTTAACCCTGATTCTGACCCACATGTTAACACACATATACACACACATTCACATACACAAATACACATCCAGATACACAAAAACACAGACACACATTCATACACACATATGCCCATGCACATATTTTTTTAACTTTACCTACATTTTTCCCAGTTTGGTGATATCCATTTTGTAAAGAAAGACCATTCTACATCACAGCCACTCCCATCAGAATCAAGACAGTCAATGTTGTGTTTTGTGTCTTACAAAGCCCCACCCCCCCATTCTGGTTGTAATTACGGTGTTTGTTGAATTCAGACAGTCCACACTGGAATCCTTAAGCGCAGGAAGGAATGCACTCTCTAGAGCTCTACATTAAATGAGCTCTCAGCTGCTCAAGCCACCACAATGTGTCACAGGAGAGTGATGATGCAAGATGGTGCTGCCCAATTGCAATGCCTTCTGTGGATCCGCCGGGAAAATCAAGAGGGGGTTGGAACCCTGGTCTTACGATGATGACGTTGTGCTAAAAGATATTGTTTTTGCCAGTCATTTGTTTCTCTGATTGTATAGTATGATCAATGAAAATATGTTGCATTTGTCAACATTCATAATTCCCTCTAATCCTTCCTTGTCAGCAGTTCCGTATCTCCTTGTACGAGGGCCTGCACATGGTTCATCCAACAACCACACGTTGCCCAGCCACCGATTCTTTTTGCACTGCGAATCCAACACGGAAGCCTTTATTCAGATCATGCATTAGATCATTATGACTATACTTCCACAATTGAATTTACAGGCGCCCGATCTGCACACAAGAAGTCGCTTGAGAGCAACATGGCAGGATAGATAATCTGAAATATCTAACCCAAATCCAGGGCAGCGCTATGCCAATGAAGGAGGTCCGTAGAAAGTCAGAGAAACCATAGTCAGGCTCGAACCACTGACCATCATAGTGTAAACTGTCCTGCAATGCAGTGACTTAGGCCACTACTTAATGCGGACCCCCTCCTTACAATGTCAACATGTTTTTACTCACTATAAATAGCTCTGGATTACAAAGGCATCTGCTAAGTGACTAAAATATAAAAATGTGGATGAGGTTTGTGTGTGCTAGTGCCTAATGTGCTCAATGTAGTGTTATTACACATGTATACAGTACCATATGTGGGTACAGATTAGTGCGTTTGTTGCAGTGTTATTACATATTTATACAATACCATATGTGGGTACAGTTTACTGTGTTTGTTGTACTGTTATTACAAATGTATACAGTACCATATGTGGGTACAGTTTAGTGTGTTGTAGTGTTATTACACATGTATACAGTACCATATGTGGATACAGTTTAGTGTGTTTGTTGTAGTATTATTAAACATGTATACAGTACCATATGTGGGTACAGTTTAGTGTGTTTGTTGGAGTGCACAAAAGAAGGTAAGATAGTAGATAGCCAGGATGCCATTTCATAGTCTTGTCCATCTTGTTTAGCAGTGTTCTGGTATGGGGGTAGAAGCTGTGCATGATCTTCTCGGTTACATACTTGAGACTATGGTAGTGCACGCCATACCTGTGTATACATGCAGGAAATAGCTTAGCGCTTAGAGCATCTGACCCATAACTTAAATGTTGTTAGATCAGAACATGGAAACAAAAAGCTGTTGTTCTCTCTTTGAGCAAGGCTGATGACCCTAACTGCTCCCAGGAGATCATAGGGTTCAGAGGGGTTAAATGCCGAAGACGCAATTTGATGGTCATTTTGTAAAATGTTTGCATCTTTCTGAACATTTTAACTAAAAATCCTCAATGTGAAGTACTTAACTGTAAATGGCTGGTTCGGACCTTCTGTCAGGGACCAGTGGTTTGCTCACCAGAAACAAAAAGGAGGGGATTGATTAAAGAAGACATGTCATAGTGGGAGGAGTCAGATGAGAGTTAGGAGAGTGAATCTCACCACACACATGTAGTGCCTTTCCTTCTGTCATCGTCCAGGACGCCTCACCTCCTCAGCCTGCAGGTCGAGACTTGGTCAGCCATCACCAAGGTAAGAATTACATCATGAGTTGTTCTCTACGTGCCTCCTGTCCAAAACCCAACGCCCAACATTTATCTCTCCATCTCCTTTCTCTGTCAGTCACACTCCCTTTTACTTCTGTTTTGTGGTACTCTGACTTTCTGCATTGTTGCAAACATCTATCTATTTATGCATTTATCTATCTATCTGTATATATAAACATATATAAATGTATATATATTTATATATCTATCTACGGTAACTATCTATATATATACACAACTATGTGTCTGCTCTCCCTTCCTTCCATTGAAGAATAATACTTGCATTTCCTGTAGAACCAGTAGACAGTTATATTTTGCAATAACTGCTGCAGAATATTACCAACAACAGCTATCAATTATGTGTAAACATGCAAGGTTCATGTTATTTTCATCTCAGTCCTACTGTATATTACACCTAAAACAAGGTACATGTTATTTTCATCTCAGTCATACTGTATATTACACCTAAAACAAAGCTGGAAATTCTCACAGAGAAAGATCACATTCCAGGTTCACTTCCTCTTCACAGAATAAAATCTAATGCAAAGTTATTACTCTGTAAACACCAATATGCAAAAGCTGGCTCCTAAAGAGTATAGCATCTTGTGTCCTTTTTTTCTAAATGGGGATTTGGAACCGGCTCTTTCATGAGACTTCTGCTGAAACCTCTGGTAAATACACAAATTTGGGCCCATTCCAAGACAAAAAACAATCTTTGTCATAATATTCCATGTGCGGTGAAAAGATAGAGACAAACACATGGAGAATCAGAAAAGGTGTTTTAATGGAAAAAACACTCAATAAAACAAAACTGCCACGAGGGGCTAAATAGTAAGTAAACTATACTTCTAAAGAACATATATACACACACGACACAGACTGACATCAACAATGAGCGACAGCTACCTAACATAAGGCCAGATCTTAAATACAAGACTTATTTAGTAAATGTAGTAATTAATTAAGTAATTAAGGTGATCTGTTGGATGGAGGAATATGGTGATGTGATAGAAAGAGCGGAAACACAACTTTCAACAAAATACACAGGGTAGAAACTATATTAAACACTACAGAGTAATCACAATACCATCATACACAGGGTAGAAACTATATTACACACTACAGAGTAATCACAACACCATCATACACAGGGTAGAAACTATATTACACCCTATAGAGAAATCACAACACCATCATACACAGGGTAGAAATTATATTACACACTGGAGAGAAATCACAATACCATCACAGATAGGGAGCAACTAAAATGGCAGGTTCTAGAAGGGGAACCGTGACAATCTAAAAGATCCCTAATTACATTTGTTAGTGACAAAGTCATCACAACCTTAGGAATCATGCAATTTTGCCCAATAATGTTATATGGATTCAAATGTTGATGGGAGATCAGGTTCAAATAAATTAATTTTATTCACAGTACAGAAATCTAATATATGGCCAAATATATATAAAAAGGTAACATATATTAAAAAATATATGACCATATACAATAATTAAATATTTAAATGTGACATCCCATACTGAAATCTAATATATGGCCATATACAGTCGTGGTCTAAAGTTCTGAGTATTGGTCTCCACAAAGTTTGCTGCTTCAGTGTTCTTAGATCTTTTTGTCAGTAGTTACTATGGTATATTGAAGTATAATTCCATAAGTGTCAAAGGCTTTTATTGACATTACATTAAGGCTATGCATAGAGTCAATGCATAGAGTTAATATTTGCAGTGTTGACCCTTCTTTTCAAGACCTCTGCAATCCACCCTGACATGCTGTCAATTAACTTCTGGACCACATCCTGACTGATGGCTGCCCATTCTTGCATGATCAATGCTTGGAGTTTGTCAGAATATGTGGGTTTTTGTTTGTCCACACGACTCTTGAGGATCAACCACAAGTTCTCAATGGGATAAAGGTCTGGGGAGTTTCCTGGCCCAAATTTCAATGTTTTGTTCCCCGAGCAACTTAGTTATCACTGTTGCATTATGGCAAGGTGCTCCATCATACTGGAAAAAGCATTGGTCATCACTAAACTGTTCTTGGATGGTTGGGACAAGTTGCTCTTGGAGGATGTGTTGGTACCATTCTTTATTCATGGCTGTGTTCTTAGGCAAAATTGTGAGTAACCAACTCCCTTGGCTGAGAAGCAACCCAACACATGAATGGTCTCAGGATGCTTTACTGTTGGCATGACACAGGACTGAAGGTAGCACTCACCTTGTCTTCTGGGTGTTATCCAGATGACAAGGTGTTATCCAGATGGCCCAAACGATCAGAAAGGGAATTCATCAGAGAAAATTACTTTACCCCAGTCCTTAGCAGTCCAATCCCTGTACATTTTGCAGAATATCAATCTGTCCCTGATGTTTTTCCTGGAGAGAATGGGTTTCTTTGCTGCCCTTCTTGACACCAGGCCTTCCTCCAAATGTCTTCACCTCACTGTGCATGCAGATGCACTCACACCTGCCTGCTGCCATTCCTGAGCAAGCTTTGCACTGGAGGTGCCCCGATCCTGCAGCTGAATCAACTTTAGGAGACGGTCCTGGCACTTGCTGGACTTTCTTGGGTGCCCTGATGCCTTTTTTTTACAACAATTGAACCTCTCTCTTTGAAGTTCTTGATGATCCAATAAATGATTAATCTTACTAGCAGTAATATCCTTGCCTGTGAACCCCTTTTTGTTCAAAGCAATGATGACAGTACATGTTTCCTTGCAGGTAACCATGGTTATTGTAACTCAATCAGCATGACAGAGTGATCTCCAGCTTTGTCTCGTCAACACTGTCACTTGTATTTACGAGTCAATAACTGACATGATGGCAGCTGAAATGCAGTGGATATGTTTTTTTGTTTTTTTTTGCGATTGAGTTCATTTTCATGGCAAAGAGGGACTTTGCAATCTATTGCAATTCATCTGATCACTCTTCATGACATTCAGAAATATACGTATGCAAATGACCATCGTCAACACTGAAGACTTTGTGAATATTAATATTTGTGACATTCTCAAATTGTTTAGAACACAACTGTATATGAATAATTGTATCTTATATATGACAATAATTTTTTTATTACATAATCTGGAAAAATTTTACATTTATAAAATCTGGCAATTTTTGTATATTTGGACCCAATATATATGACAATATCAGACTTATATGTTTATATACTGCCATATATTACATTTCCGTATGGGCAGTAAGACGTGAATGACCAAAGCGCCAAGCTGATGTGTCATTGATCACAATACATCATTAATTACTATAAAGGATGACTGCTAATTATAGCCACAATGGGACAAACTATGCATCAACAATGTCCTGGTTGTAAAAGTAGTGGCTCCTGCTACACAACGCTATGTCCACAGTCCGATCACTCACTTCTGTGTCTCCCTCTTGTTATTGGACAGATGGCCAATTTTGAGGACGGTTTGGAGAACCTAGCGTTCAGTACCAGGGAGCAGGCCAAGCCTATCCAATCACTGGTTTCCCCTGAGATGAAAGCCATGATACGCATCAAGACTAAGTACCAGGCTTTGAAGAAACGCCGCCTGGAGCCGTCCAGTGGGATGTCTGCTACAGTCAAGCCCAACGTGGGCCCTGCCACTCACCTACCAACTGGCTCAGAAAACTTTATCTTGAACGAGAAGGACCCCCCCCACAGGAGGAAGCGGAGAAGGGGGTCACGAGTGCTTTTCCCTAACACCCCCCGCAAGGCCGTCCCAACGGACCGGAGCCGACCCAAAATATTCTTTATCCTCTTCAGTATCATCATCTCCCTTCAGGTCTAGAATGTTCTATAATGTTTGTGTACACCTTTAGGTTATAGATAATGTAGAGGTTTCACAACAGAATTCTTTCTCGTTTAAATTACCACCTATATAAATAAAGGTTATTATTTATATTATTATTTAAATTACGAGCTATATAAATAAAGGGTTATTATTATTATTATTATTTAAATTACCAGCTTAAAAACGCTACAATCACAGTATTTCTTGATATTTAAAACCTCTGAAAAATGGGCCATTGTTTCTCTACAAACCAAAGCAGGCCTAAAATGCATCAATTTGTTTAAAGACAGACAGATGCATTGACCAACACAGTGAAAACTGAACTCGTCAAGTCCTCATCGCAATTCCTTAAAATGGCAAAATATTCACTGCATAATGTATGAGATCATTGTTCCATTCAAATAATAAAAAATAAAATCATGAAAAACATGTTCTAGCTTTTGGAATCTTATCACTGAAAGAGAAGGTAGTTATTGTTTTCTCTGTGTGAAATTTTACATGAATTCTTCAAATAGCACCTTTAAAAGGTGCAGGTATCTCAAGCAACTTTTTGTCATGATATCGTTCTTAAAATTGCTTCCACTCCTGTTTTTAAGTCCCTCCTTAGTTACCCGACTAAAGCATTCTTTATTCCCCAGGCTAGTGGCTAGTACCGGCACAGCCACAAATTTGTCAAAGTTGCCATGGCAGAAACAAGATCAATTGCCTCTTTTTCTTAACAAGTCAGTGTTGTCGTATCACCCTGGAAACTGATGTGGCTTAGGAGTCCCAAGCATGCTTCAGTTTGTTTAAAGGACACAGTTCTTTTTATCACACAACTTAAATAGTAAAACGTTTTACATTTAGCATGATTTCCTACTGATGGCAATTAACACTTTTAAATGAAAATGACCCATACACTTTTCCTCTTGCAGGTCTACAATGCCATTGAGAACTTAGATGACCACGTGGAACCGTATGACCTAGAGGGCCTGGAGAAGACACTTGGCAGGGAAGTGTTTGGCCAGCAGGGGGCAATAGGGGAGTTGATGGAACACCTGGAGGACTACCTGTCCACCTACGCCCACACCCAGCCTCTAGCCCTGGCCCTTCATGGCCCTACTGGTGTGGGCAAAAGTCACCTGGGCCGTCTGCTAGCGCGTCACTTCCGCGCCGTTCTGGGACAGGACCTGGTTGTGCAGTACTTCACATTGCACCATTGTCCCACGCAGGACGACGCGGGACATTGCGCCCGGGAGCTGTCCCAGAGGGTGGAGGAGGTAATGGAGCTGGCAGAGGCTCAGGAAAAGATCCCCGTCTTTGTTCTGGATGAGGTGGAGTTCATGCCTGCTCCCTTGCTGGATGAGCTGCACGATCTACTTCGGGCCAACCAGAGTAGCGAGCGTCTGAACGTCATCTACGTGCTCCTTAGCAGCCTGGGGCAGAAGGAGATCACCAGACACGTTCTGCAGAATGTCTCAGGGCTCGCAGAGGCAGCCAGAGCCCAGCTGCGCCACACGCTGGCAGACCATCACCCTCTCTGGGCCGAGGCGGCGCTCGAAATCGTGCCCATGACACTGCTGGAGAAGAGTCACGTGATGGAGTGTCTCCTGGAGGAGATGACCCAGGAGGGGTTCTACCCCGACCACAGCCACATTGAGAGACTGGCGGAGGAAATGCCTTACTACACCGCCATGGGCCGCCAATACTCCGAAAATGGTTGCAAGAATGTGGTAGCTAGAGTCAACCGGCTGTGAAATCCAGTAAATCTAGTCAGAGAAACAGTTTCCTAAAACAGTGGTTGGGTTAACTTTAGAATTGGAAGAAGGAATGGTATGTGACTGCAAAGCTGAAACGAAACCAATCTGTCATAGTTTTCATATGCATAGTTTGCATTCCAGCTTCTTACCTGCTGTACATAGATACTTAGGCTTTCATGCTCTACATAAGTGTTTCTCAAACTTTTTTCAATATTGTACCCCCTTTCAAGTACCCCTTGACCAACGCAAAACATTTTTGGTAGAAAATAAAAGTCTATATAAAGAGGTACAAAACAGCGCTGGCAGTGATGGATTTACTAAACAACAACCTTTTTTAAACAAAAACATTTAAATGCTACATTTCAAATGTTTAGAATCCATCACTTAATTCATTTATTATTATAGTATAATTAGTTTAGGAATTATGCATGACATATTTTTTAATTAGCATTTTTGCAAAAATTGAATGTACCCCCTGCAGTACTTCAAAGTACTTCTAGGGGTACACGTACCCCCATTTGAGAAACACTGCTCTGCATGGTTACTTAGGCTTTCATGTTCTACGTGGATACTTTGGCTTTCATGCTGTACATGCACTCTCAGAAAGGATGTGTTAAAATAACACATTTGTGTGTCTAGTTAGGGACAACACATGTTTTTAAACCAATCACCATCGTGATGTCAAGTGACATCATATATACGATTTGTGAGAAAAATATTCAAAAGTATTTTCAAATTAAAACTTTTCAACGTTGAAGCACATTGATTGAGAAGATATGCGCTCCATATTTCAATGTAGAAGTGTAAAATTATAATTTAGAAAAAGCAGCAAATACATTAATTTTTTATTTTGGCCCCTTATGACGTGTTTAAGTCACATTTAAGTGTTCAGTAGAAGAATCCTTGTGTCTCCAGGGGAAATCCAGATAATGTTGTGTAAGAATCAGGCTACATCTACCCTCAGACAAAGATGCTCTAAAGTAATGTCATTGTTACACTGAATAACTTTCTGTACCATTTCTCATTGAACAGCCCCTCTCAGCATAGACCTGCCCTGTTGTTAAGCACCATCTTTATAGCTGGCCATTGAACCCCACTCTCCAGCTTCACTGCCTCTGCATTTATTAACACCCTAAAAAGGAATAGCTCCGATCACAGAGGTTTCCAAGCAACAACAGAATCATGCATGTCTCACTCTTTAGATTGTGTGGAATTCAGTCGTTTATATTATGGGGTTTTGAGTTTTCACAAGTCATTCAGACAGCTCTGTAGAAGTAGTGCTCATTTTAGGTAGAGTTTTAGATATTGAAAAGTGTTCTCCAAGCAGATCTGCCTTGGAGGATGAAATCATTTGATTGGTTGATTTAAAAATGAGGGCGGACCTCACATTACATCTGTAATGTGCACATGAGCATAGTTTTCTCCGTTTTTAATCATATCTAACCTTAATCCTAACCTTAACCCTAACCTTAACCACACTGGAGTGTTAAAATGTAATAATGCGATATATATATAATCATAATTATCAAAAAAAAGGAAACGTAATGTGAGTGCTCTGTTTTGAATCAACCAATCAAATAATTTCTGCCTCCAAGGCAAATCTGCCCTGAGAACATTTTTCAAAAACTAAAAGTTATATGAGCGCATGTTTGTAGGTTTTGGAATGTTAATTATGTAAAATATACAATGTAGAAATAACATGCCTTGCAAATAACCGGATTAAATAGTTTGAGAACATTTTGCAACTGAAAGCAACATTTTCCACGTGTGTTTGAGAACATATCTGCAAACCTCCTCAACACACCAACCAACATTCAGCTCCACATCGAAGTGAACTCAGTGAGAATTTCGCCTTCAAAATAAAAGTTTAAAGGACTAAATCTTTAATTAATTGATGCACGTCACCCAAACCACATTTTGAATGGAAAAAATAAATTTTACTATTAAACTGATGTTTGACGAAATGTATCTTTTCACCCTTGCAAATATGGGAAATATGACGTATGTTCTATGTCTACAGGAATAAGCAAAAACCTCTGGAGGTTCAGAAATGTAATTGCAAGTGTTTGTAAACTCTACAGCATGGTGGAAGAGCTGGAGGATTCTGAAAAGTTATGTAATTGTGGTGGAAATTGACATTTTACAGCCAAAGGGCTACAGGGAATGCTAAAGGAAGAGACCCTCTGGCTCTTGTGTCACTGTAGGGAAGTAACAGGATAAGATGTTACAGGACAAATGTCATGGTGGATGAACTGAATACTAAATTCCTGGATGTGTTCCAGCTTTCCTTCCAAACGTGGTTTTATTTGATGTTTTTAAATACTTTTATAGCCTCTTGAAAAATATGTGCACATGTAGTATAATAAATACACACACATTTCTTACCGTCCTCTTGTTCGAATGATGGCTATCAAATTGACATGTTCAATATCAAGAAACAAAGATTAATATGCTGGTTCTTAAAAGCATGAAGATGCAGAACAGTCACTATATATATGGATTTACAGGGCTTTTAGGTGGAACCAATTTAAGATTGAATGATACTTGGTAGAACCCTTCAGAGGATGTTCTATGAATAACCCTTTACCAATAAAGGGGTTTATAATTTAACCTGTTATAGCATGTTCTGTGAAGTACACTTCAAAGTGTTCATGGTAAAACCCTTCACAGAGGGTCCTTCTAAATGTAAAATTTATCATACAGGGTTCTTTGCAGAACCCCTACTTGGGGGTTCTTTGCAGAACACTACATAGACAGTTCTATGTGGAACCCTTTGTAAAGAGTTCTACCAAACACCAAAAACTGAAGAACACTACTTAGCTCCAATTCTTTTAAGACTATATAACAAAGTTCTTTCTTCTTCCTATTAGTAGAGTATCTAGTGAAGGTTGGATTATCTGGATTAGCGTGCATTTTGTAGTGATCACATTGAAACCTCAATGTGCTAAGCTATCAAAGTAGCCTCAGGCTTCTGCATGCCCCTGATTGGTTGTCTCTAATTCACCCTCTAGCATTTGGCTGCTCTGGTCCCTCTAAATGTGTTTTAATCATTTTCACTCAACCTTAACTACAACTGCTCCTTTGCTTCGTAGCAACAAAGAAAAAACATCAGGGTGGAGAAACAAAGTTTCTGTCTGCTCATGTTAATAAATGCATGCCTTTGATGAGTGAATGGCCTTGAAAAATGCCAGAAGGATTAAAGGGAGGCAAAAGAACAAGCCAAAATCAAATAATAACATTCACTAACACGGGGCCTAGCAACTTTGTTCCAAAATGTAAGAACTGAGAAGCACCCTTTTGTTTTTACTGTTCAAACCTTCACATACTTCCAGCCAATGAATTCAAAAATTTCCAGATTGAGAGATTTTGTTCATTATCACTGAGCTTCCATGAGTTCTTACCATCCTGAACACTTCCTTTGAGCCTCGGGTTCAACGCATTATAGTCGTCTAACGCATAGTATTCTGTGTGAACTCTTCTTGAAAATGAATCGTTAATTGTATTGGATTGTTCAGGGTTTGTCTCCTTATATAGTTTTGAACTATGAGAATAGAATACTGTTAAAGAGATGCATATCTCTCATGATAACCAGGACTCAACAAAATAGCGTGTCCCACTGCTACTTCAAAGCAGGGCCATACTGGGACAAAGGATCTGCCCTGGCATTTCAAACACATTGGCCAAATTTATTTCTATAAGGCCCCGTACCAGCCCATTGTGTTACATTACAGTTGTTTATTAATGAGCAACTTGCAGTCACGAGTTAATACATTTTCATACTAGGCCCACGCAAGAATTGAACCGAAAACCCTGGCATTGAAAAAACCTGCCTCTATACTGCAGTTAGGTGGTCTATTGGATCTGATGGTAAACTTCAAGAGGAGCATATGTGGACAGGACAGAGGCTGAACAGATAACTGTAAAAAGCTTTGAACTAAATGTCTGCTAAATTATTATTAAGCCTATGGCACAGATGGTATGAAGGAGCACCTCCAACTCTAGATGTAGATACGCGCAAACCGCGAACTAAGAGTGCCATGAAGACCATTATAAACTAGGTGTAGACAGAGGCCCGGCAAAAAAGAACACGGAATACTTTAAGAACAACTCAAATTGTAGGCGTAGACAGAGGTATATTGTAAAAGAACATATGGATAAACCGACAGAAAGTTTGAGAGAAATGTATTAAGGCACAGCAGACAGACAAAGATAGCTGGGTTGACACAGGGTCAGATATGGACAGAAAGCTTGACTGTTGCGTGCTAAGAAGCAGAGCAGACAGTAAGAACACCTGAGGACAAACAGACAGAAATATATTAACATACAGACAGACAGCTTGACTTTATTGCGTGCCGTGCACCAGAGACGATAATGAGAACACCTGAGGACAGAAAGGGAGAAACATTCCCATTTTTGTGGTGTAAGCCAAAAGGGGACAGAGCTGCTGAGAATAAAGACACCATAATCCCAAAATCACACCCTAAAATGTTTGCAAATCTTTAAAATCTGTTGGATGCAAAGTATCGTTGAAGCCAAATCGATGCAGTAAGTGTCCACACTCTCTCTTTTAGTTATTGACAATGTGGAAAGGTTTCAGTATCATTAAGTCAAAGGTAGGTAAAAATGGAAAACTTGACGTGTTTCAATTATGAAAATATAAGGACAGTTTTACTGTGAGTCATATATGTATAGTGTATCCCTTGGGTTGTTCCACATCAACTTCCGTTGGTATGGAAATAAAGTATTGAATCGTGTCTTGACAAATCTGTTTGTGTTAAGCATGTGAGGATAAAGAACCCCCCCCCCCCCAAAAAAAAAAAAG
>JACXGM010011491.1:0-24966 GCA_016801145.1 Umbra pygmaea | reverse complement strand
TGTAACAGGTAAATTGCCTGTATTGGGTTTAAATGAACTTTTCTAATTATCATTTCAGTGGTTATAAGCTTACTAAATAAAACTTAATGTATTGAATGCTTATGTGATTAAGGGATTTAAATGCTTGAAACCCGACAAATGCTGCTTGCAGCTTTAATTATTATTATTATTATTATTATTATTATTCTGCCGTAAAACGAATCGTGTAGCCCAAACCGTAAGGGCTAGAGACTTGAAACTTTGTCAGATGGTAGTACAAAAAAG
The DNA here is from genome assembly GCA_016801145.1 of Umbra pygmaea. Classification (NCBI taxonomy): domain Eukaryota; kingdom Metazoa; phylum Chordata; class Actinopteri; order Esociformes; family Umbridae; genus Umbra; species Umbra pygmaea. The sequence continues at coordinate 24,702 of JACXGM010011491.1, read as the reverse complement.
GAGGAGAGGTTCAGAGAATATGATCCCGATTGGCCCATAGGTGGCGCTACAGCGACCAATTGCGCGAAACTGCTTAACTCCTGAACCGTAAGTCGTAGAGTCAAGTGCCTTATACCGTTGGAAAGCTGGACTCCTGACTTAAAAAACTTATATCTCCGATTTCATTTCCGCCATGATAGTTTTTCGGCCATTTTGAATTTTGTCAAAAAACGACTTTCGCGAACTAGTCCTAGGTTTTTTGTCCGATCGGAACGAATCCAATGCAGGAATGTTCTCTGGAGTCTCAATATTAATAATTATCAAAAAAAGTTGAAATTTCGATTCACGGACACTAAGGGGCGCAAAATGGACTCCTGATGAACAAAACGTAAATGTCCGATTTCATTTCCCAATGACAGATTTTCCGCCATTTTGAATTTTGTCAAAAAACTACTTTCGCGAACTAGTCCTAGGTTTTTCGCCCAATCGGAATGAAACCAAAGCAAAAATGTTCTCTGGAGTCTGAATATTAATAATTATCAAAAAAAAGTTTAAATTTCGATTCGCGGACGCTAAGGGGCGCAAAATGGACGCTGTGGGAGGAGCCTATTTTACTAAAATGGCTATAAATCAAGAAGTAAATGAGATATCGTCACCCAACTCAGTACACATGGGAAGGAGTTCAATTTGTGGTCACAATAAAAAAAAAGTGCAGATGGAACACTAGGTGACGCTGTAGTGATCAATTGTATAACACTGCTCATAACTAATAGACTGTAAGGCATAGTTTCAAGTTTCTCATATCATTGAAAAGCTGGACTCCTGATGAACAAATATATATCTTCGATTTCATTTCCACATGATAGATTTTCCGCCATTTTGAATTTTGTCAAAAAACTACTTTCGCGAACTAGTCCTAGGTTTTTCGCCCGATCGGAATGAAACCAGTGCAGAAATGTTCTCTGGAGTCTGAATATTAATATTTATCAAAAAAAGTTGAAATTTCAATTTGCGGACGCTAAGGTGCGCAAAATGGACGCTGTGGGAGGAGTCTATTTTACTAAAATGGCTATAAATCAAGAAGTAAATGAGATCTTCACCAATCTTGGTAGCCATGTAAATGACTTCATTCTGTGGTCGGAGTAAAAAAATTGTGACGATCGAATACTAGGTGGCGCTGTAACATAAAAAAAATATAAAAAGGGCTTTGACCACCTGACCATAGGTCCGATTGACTTGAAATTTGGTATGTTGTCTCTTGGTCCAAGGGGCCATGTATGTCTATGAGGACATTGGTGTATCTAAAAAAACATGGCCGCCATTGACCAATGAAGTTAGAGAAGTTTGAACACATTTGAGACAAGGTTAACGGAAGCCGATCGGAACGAAACTTGGCGGGCATGTTCAGCTCATGGCCAGAGAGGTCTGTAAGAATTTTGAAAGAAATCGGACACTAATTGGCCCAGAGGTGGCGCTACAGCAATCAATTGTACAAACTGCTTATAACTCCTAGACTAAAGGGCATAGACTCAAGTGTCTTATATCAGAGGAAAGCTGGACTCCTGATGATCAAAACGTAAATCTCCGACTTCATTTTCACATGATAGATTTTCCGCCATCTTGAACTTTGTCAAAAAACTACTTTCGCGAACTAGTCCTAGGTTTTTCGCCCGATCGGAATGAAACCAGTGCAGAAATGTTTTCTGGAGTCTGAATATTAATAATTATCAAAAAAAGTTGAAATTTCGATTCGCGGACGCTAAGGGGCGCAAAATGGACGCTGTGGGAGGAGCCTATTTTACTAAAATGGCTATAAATCAAGAAGTAAATGAGATATCGTCACCCAACTCAGTACACATGGGAAGGAGTTCAATTTGTGGTCACAATTAAAAAAAGTGCAGATGGAACACTAGGTGGCGCTGTAGTGATCAATTGTATGACACTGCTCATAACTAATAGACTGTAAGACATAGTTTCAAGTTTCTCATATCATTGGAAAGCTGGACTCCTGATGAACAAATATATATCTTCGATTTCATTTCCACATGATAGATTTTCCGCCATTTTGAATTTTGTCAAAAAACTACTTTCGCAAACTAGTCCTAGGTTTTTCATTCTGTGGTCGGAGTAAAAAAATGTGACGATCGAATACTAGGTGGCGCTGTAACATTAAAAAAATATAAAAAGGGCTTTGACCACCTGACCATAGGTCCGATTGACTTGAAATTTGGTATGTTGTCTCTTGGTCCAAGGGGCCATGTATGTCTATGAGGACATTGGTGTATCTAAAAAAACATGGCCGCCATCAACCAATGAAGTTTAAGCACATAAAACAAGGTTAACGGAGGCCGATCGGAACGAAACTCGGTGGGCATGTTCAACTCAAGGCCAGAGAGGTCTGTAAGAATTTTGAAAGAAATCAGCCACAAGGTGGCGCTGATTAGTTTTTTGCCTCTACAATCACGTGGTGTTACACACATCCGCACAATAAGCTTATCATTTGATAGATTTCCTCATGCTGAACAAATTTCCCTTCAGATTAAATGCTGTCAGTCAAGTTCATTAAATAATCATAAATATATTAATAACGTACTTTTTCGAACTAGTCCTAGATTTCTCGCCCGATCAGAACCAGACCAGTCTATGACAATTCTCTGGACTCTCTAGATCAATAATTATTAAAAAACAGTTGAACTTTTGCTTTTGGATGGCTGTAACAGGTAAATTGTCTATATTGGTTTTAAATGAAATTTTCCATCTATTATTTCAGTGGTTAAAAGCTTACTATATAAAACTTAATGTCTTAAATGCTTATGTGATTGAGGGATTTAAATGCTTGAAACCCGACAAATGCTGCTTGCAGCTTTAATTATTATTATTCTCCCCTAAAACGCATTGTGCAGCCCAAACCGTAAGGGCTAGAAACTTGAAACTTTGTCAGATGGTAGTACAAAAATCGAGGAGAGGTTCAGAGAATATGAGCCCAATTGGCCCATAGGTGGCGCTACAGCGACCAATTGCGCGAAACTGCTTATAACTCCTGAACCGTAAGTCGTAGAGTCAAGTGCATTATACCGTTGGAAAGCTGGACTCCTGACTTAAAAAATGTATATCTCCGATTTTATTTCTGCCATGATAGTTTTTCGGCCATTTTGAATTTTGTCAAAAAACTACTTTTGCAAACTAGTCCTAGGTTTTTCAACCGATCGGAACCAAACCAATGTAGAAATGTTCTCTGGAGTCTGAATATCAATAATTATCAAAAAAAGTAAATATTTCATTTCACAGACGCTAAGGGGTGTAAAATGGATGCTGTGGGAGGAGCCTATTTTACTAAAATGGCTATAAATCAAGAAATAAATGAGATGTCTTCACCAATCTCGATACACATGTGAAGGAGTTCAATCTGTGGTCACAGTAAAAAAATAGTGCCAATCGAACACCAAGTGGCGCTGTAACATAAAAAAAACATAAAAAGGGCCATGACCACCAGACCGTTAGTCTGATTGACTTGAAATTTGGTATGTAGTGTCTTGGTCCAAGGTGCCATGTTTGTCTATGAGGACATTGGTGTATCTAAAAAACCTGAGATTGTTGTTCAATGTCCCACTACTATGTTTGGTAAATTTGGTGAAGATCGGCCATTAGGTGGCGCTTTAATCAACATTTGTGTTTAGACAAATTTTGGGATTTACTACTTACATTAATGTGAGGAACTTTAAATTTACAGTGTAGATTTGCAATGAACTCACATTCCAAAATGTACACGTGGGCCACTAGGTGGCGCTATAATGATGTCAAATGTGTTTTTACCTATAACTTCCACATTACACATTGTAAAATAAAAACTTTTGTGTCTATGTGTTCCTTGAATTAATTTGAATCTGATGATATAGGACATGCCCATTTCTGATAACAATAATTTTCACAATATCGCGAACTTACACTTTCGTACTCCTCCTAGACCGTGTAACCCATCAACCGTCTAACCGATCTACATTAAACTTGGTAGCTAGCATCTCCACAGGGACCTGACCAAAAGTTATCAAAATTATTTTGTTACGTTAAACTATGCGCAATTGACAAACAATTATTTTGTAACTAGCTATGAAATATGAACTTTAGTATATCGCTACCAAATTAAATGCTATCATCAAAAATCTTGAGATTATTGTTCAATGCTTCACTGTGATATTCTGTAACAGATTTGGCAAAGATCGGCCATTAGGGGGTGCTTTTTTCAACGTTTATGTGTTTTGGCCAATAATTCAACACATTTAACTGGGATAATTGTGATTACAATATATATTTCGTAGTAAATGCTATCAACATGAAACTTTTGGTGCTTGTTTGCCATGCCGCTCTGAGGCTCTGTACCACATTTGTCATTAAGTGGCGCTGTCGTCAACGTAGACCAGTTTTTGCCCTTTTACTCAATCGATGTTAATGGGATATTTACAACGGTGGTGTACCACAGACCTTGTAGCTCACACCTCAATATTTTCTGACGTTTGCCTCACCACCTTTATGCTTTGGGTTCCGCTTTCCATAATGATTATCTAAAAGTTTAAGCTTATTTTAATGTGTCAAACATTATAGTACATATAGAAAATGTGTATTGTAGTGGTTCTTAATCCTTGTTTTGGGGACCCACAGCCGTCTCAGTTTTGTTCTTGCCCTAAACTAGCTCACCTGATTTCAGCAGCCAAGAGCTTGATGAGTAGTTGATAAGTTGATTCAGGTGTGCTAGCTCTAGGCGACATCCAACATATGGAATGGCTGTAGGTCCCCAGGACAAGGATTAAGAACCACTGGTGTATTGTAATCGCATAGGCTACACTTTCTTTTAAACAAAGAAAATGGACATCAATAATTAAAGTAATATGCTGTTATTTAGTAGATTTAATTGTGCTGTTCCATCCTATCCAATGTTTACTATATTTTTAAGCAGATTATCTACGCTATATTCTGATAAAGTGCCCATAATTTGGATTACTGCAGTACGCTGGATCATGTGCTTGTGTAACTGGCAAACTTTATTATCTTTTTTTGAGTGTGTAGTGTTAGAAATGTATACTGTTGGCCGCAGCCTAAAGTAATAAACTAACCTGAACAGTGAAAGGGGTATGGGATAAAGTTACAGAAAAAAATTGCTAAATGTTCCGTTTTGTTTAGTATGTAAGGCACAGGGTACAGACAAGACGGTTAGACATACACAAATTACTACAATAAATTGCTAGAGAACCCATCATTTTGTAGATCGATGTTAATCCCTGTCCCTGCACAATTAGGACATATTAAACCAAAGATTGGTTCATTTTAATGCAGTACATGAATACTCAGCCATGGCTGTATGGCACTCTGATAACCTCTGCTATTTAAAAACCTGTTTTCCGAACAACAGTTTACAGATCGACATACTATTTGATGGTATTTGATTTGTTTTAATGACAACTTTTTTCATCTTCTCTGACATTTTCGACCATTATCAAAGCACGTCTTTCAACATTTTAAAGTGTCCTCGAAATATCAGAGCACGTGGAAATTACTATAGACCTTATCTTGGGTGTTATGATATTATCCAGCTTTTACGTCACAGCCAACGCGCCTTTAGTTCTGATTTCATAGGTTCTGCTTTTGTGGGCTCCGCCAGTCATCGGGGCGACTTGCACCAGGGGGGACTTGCCAGGGACGGCTTGGACCCTGTCAAAACTGCTTGCAGTTCTAGTTCCTAATAAATCTGCCAAAATCAGATGCCTCCTAATGTTTGTACCTAAATAATGTGTATCATGTCCTAAAATATTTGTAACTTTAATCATTGCAATATAGTGTAATAAAAAAGTGACAATCATGTGTTTTAGAATTGTCACTGATTATTTTACAACTGACACTCTGCTTCTCATAATTCAACATTTAGCCTAGACTATATTCATGTTGTCACAAAATAAGTAATTCAATAATATTTGTGAGTGACTTGAAGAAATACTATCAAAAACACATTTTGCTTTGTAGAACAATTGAACATTTGATCTGCACATATTTGACAGGATTAGCCTACAAAAAGTTCTAAATTTGTATTTCATTTTTTCTGACCCTGCTATCTCAGTCTGTGTCACACAACACAACTATTTATTGTTTACAATGCTACCATAAACAACCTGAAGTTTTAATGTCAAATTTGGACAAACGTTGCCGCGTTTACTCATGTAAGTCTATATTTTAGATATATTACACTATCTAACAAAATAAGTAATGAAATAACATTTTGGATTGAATTTAAAAATGTATATTATAAACTGTTACATTTTCTTTGTGGAACAATTTAATATTTGATCCGCACAAAGCAGCTCACTTTGCCGATTCTGCTTTGCAGTACATGAAGCCATGATCAAACAAAATCTAGATGTCAATTTGCAACTTGTATGTCAACAAGAATGTGTCATTCTATGAATGAATGATAATATTCAGGTGAGCAAGGATACATTGTAGGGCTGTAACGATATGTTATAAAACCAAATTGCGACACTCAGATCCACAAATCTGTGTCGCGGTCTGAGAAGGCAGAATCGCGACACACCCATTCCAACTCTGAGTATCCTTCCTGTCCAGATCTAATGCAACCACATCTTTAAATTATTATTATTAGTATTATTTGAAGTGAACATTATAAAATATGTAGACCTATACACACAAAACTAGTTGAGGATAAATAATAACATTTTACCTGTAAGCAGCCTCCAATTACGTGTCATCTGACTACCTTTCCAATTATGTGACGCCTTCCTGCAAAAGTGGAGCTAGTTGAAAAACGTGTCCGCAGATCATTAAAAAGAGTTAAATAATCTTAATTTTGTTTTCCAGAATTTAAAGTCTAAAAATGTGGGAAATCTCTTTTTTTTAGGTTTTAAAGAAATTCAACACATGCTATTTTGTTCAATTGTATTTTGTCTAAAGAATCCGTAAGCGCTCTGAGTAACATTTAGTTAGCAACTGCTGGCAGATTATCGTAATTTAGCAGGTGATTGCGGCAGCTCCATGATTTTACCTCACAGCAATGCAGCTACTTTGTTTGTTAGTTACCTTATAAGCTTTGTCTGTTGGTGAGTATTGTTTATGATGTTTCATTTGTGTCCTTGCAGCTTTGTTTACTGAAACATATTTCTTGTGATCAGTGTTAAATTGCGCATCTCTCAGTACCTCAACGCAACGAAAATAACGACCCACTCATTGAGCAGTTAATGTCCACGTTCTCATTCTGTTTAATTAGCGCACTGCACCGACAGTGTGGAGCCATGTATTAATTTTGAACAATTCATTCTACCGACTGAACAGCCAGGCCTTGTGGAGTTTCTTCTAATTACTTTGAACTACTGGTCGCGAGTGTGAAACAGAAGCAATTTAATTTACTTTGTAAATGTAAGGGAACTTGACTAAAGAAGGAATCATTTCCCGAATCATTTCCAAAATGGATTTTAGTTCTGTTTGTCTTTCAACAGTATTTAGGTACAAAGACAACATTAGTGTTATCGCTTTGGCTATTAATTTATTTTACTTAGGTATATTGTTAATTAATTTGCATAGTTAATATTGTTCTTTGGTCAGTTTATACAGGTTTTATAAATGTTATTTACGAAAAATATATTTTTTCTCTCACCCCCCCAAAAAAATAAAAAAATAAAGGTTTGTATCGAATCCTGGGTCAAATATCGTGATATGAACCGAATCGTGAGTTTGGAGTATCGTTACAGCCCTAATACATTGTATACTTAATGGTGTGGAAAGCAGTAAGTCAATAAAGGTGAGAAAAGTATGATAATAAATGTTTAGTATGCTTTTTTATAATTAATTAGCCATGTCTTGCATATTTTGAGAGTGGCTTGAACTGTAGCTCATACGCTTCTCCAGGGGTCTTGAACAAATAATTAAGCTGTTCAATTTATCATTTGAAAAACGGACTGATGGGTTCATTCAGTGAACCATTTTTGTGTTGATTTGGACGTACAGTAGGCTATATTTATAGGATCATTGTCCAACCCAGTTTCAGTTTCCTGGCAGAAGCAGCCAGCTTCACGGAGTTCATGATGCAAACTTTAGGCTTTGCATTAACATGTAATATATAAAAAGACAGGGTTTGTTGTGTTTCCGAATTGTCACTGATTGAAAACGCCAAAACTCTGGACTTTAGCCACACTATACACTCACCTAAAGTATTATTAGGAACTCGATACTAATTCTTTGACCCCCTTTCGCCTTCAGAACTGTTTTAATTCTATGTGGCATTGATTCAACAAGGTGCTGAAATAATTTTTTAGAAATGTTGGCCCATATTGATCAGGGATGTGATTTTTCTGGATTAATCCGGAATTCCGGATTTTCCGACCTGAAAATGTGACCTACGTGAATCATGCAGATCTGTAATAAAGTGTGGGGGGGGGGTCAAGAGCTGCCGGAGTGAAAAGGAGGGGATATGTGCTAGTTCGCTGTTAATACTTCATCGACAAAAGTAGTCTAAAGCTATGCACATATAAAGGTTGTGATTTATTGCATATTCATAATATAACATTGTGATATTCAAAGTGTTACTGATGTTTAATAGTTAGACAAAACAGTCACATCTTTTATTCAACTGCGCGACAACAATGACCGAAATAGAATGAGCGTGTGTCCGAAAGATAATTCAGAAGCATTGCGCGAGAGAATATTTGTTTAAAGCGATACTTTTAATAGCATTTTCCAAAAGTTAATTTACATGCATGAATATTGTTACGAGTCAGGGTTGGAAATTAGCACACGCGAAAAAAACGTGTTACTTCCCCAGTATTATAATCCACAGTAGGCTATAATTTAATGTAGAAAAATATAAAGGGCAAATAATGTATTACAGATGTGAGGGATTTAATGCGAATATGATACGATTAGGCTATATAATGTTATTTTTCGTGATCGAAAAAAGTAAAACAAGTAACCATTTCACGCGTAGAATGTTAATGTTAAGAGCTCGTTGGTGAAAACATGGGTGGTAGTGTTCGTTCAGTCTGACTTCATGATTGGTTGCTGATAGGCGGCATTCTCGTTTGACCAGAGAATCTTAAACACGCACGCACACACAAATGTAACGGTAGGATGTCGAAGTTCTTCATTGCAAACTTAGTTGATTAACAACTGATTTTAAGTCAAGTTGGCGATCTTACTTCGCCATAATATGTTTTCTTAGTATTTATCATGTTGGTAGCATTGCTGAAGAAGCATCTGCTTGCAATTTTGATGCGAGCAGGTTAAAACAATGTTTGGATTATTTCCCCAGATGTTTTACAAACAGATTATTATAAAACAAATTTACAAATGTAAAATTACTGCTGATTAAATAAATATTGTGGAATAGGTTACAACAGTAAAGTTTTAGGCTACACCTCTAAAGTGTAAAATTACTTACTATTGGACATCTAAAAGTAGCCAGATAAAAATAGTAGTAGGACATCCAATAACAATTGGATGGACAATTGGATGTCCATCTAAAAATCATTTTCACAATCTCACAGACTTGTCTTCACAACATGTCTTTTTTGTAATTTGCTTAATAAGACGTATTAATTATGAATTTTATGTATTGAAGCAATATAGAAGAGCCAATTGCGTTTTCATTTTTGAATTCGTAGAATTGGCTGGTAAAATTAGGGCATCCACCAGCCAGTGGCTAAGTTAATTTCCCAGCCTGGTTACTATTTGAACTGCACCTGCTTGAGATGGCAACCTTAAAGCGGTAGCTAAAACTTTTATTTTACATATCATGTCTTGGTCACAGAAGTAAAAACAGATGTAGCAGTAAACCATGTTATTTCTAACTGGGAATACATCAATTATACTTGAGAATGTTGTCAAACATATTGCCTAAATAATCTGAGTGACTGTAGTAGTACTTGTTGCGAGTGACCAACATTTTTGTTTGAGGCCCTGTCAGGCCCTGTGAGGGCACTTCACGTTGAATTGAATTGCTGCTTTTAAGAGCAAAGGAGTTTGGTATTTTTCTAGATGGCACTTAATGCCCTGGCCAATGACCTTGGTGCCATTGCAAAAATCCCTCCCTGAAAGGGAAAAGTTAAAATATACTTTAATACTTTGACAGATCGCTGTAGCGCCTCGGTTAAAGCTGCTTGTGAGACGATCATCTCTTCCTTCTAGTTATAAAAAGCATCAAATAAACATGAATGAACATTAGAACAAATGTTGTTTTAACCACGGACGGAAAGGCGTCCCACTGTTACACATCCACAAAATAAGTTGTGTTGTAAAAATATATATATATATTTTTTTATTCAAATAAGTCGTTCTCATGTGTCATAAAAAGTTGGATGTTGCACAGCTAGCTGTGAAATAAATAAAAATAATTTTTAGGTTAGAATAAATTGTTATGGGTCCTGCTTCTATCGGGGGGGGGGGGAATGCTCTCAGTATATTTTCCTTCTTTTTGGTCCTTAGCCAATCACATGCCTGATTGATAGGATAGCAGCTTGCAGTTGGAGATTTGTGGGATGCACATCCAGGGCACGAAACTCCTGTTCCACCACATCCCAAAGAGGCTGTATTGGGTTGAGATCTGGTGACTGTGGGGGCCATTTTAGTACAGTGAACTCATTGTCATGTTCAAGAAACCAAATTTGAAATGATTCGAGCTTTGTGACATGGTGCATTATCTTGCTGGAAGTAGCCTTCAGAGGATGGGTACATGGTGGCCATAAAGGGATGGACAAGGTCAGAAACAATGCTCAGGTAGGCCGTGACATTTTTTAATGATGCCCAATTGGCACTAAGGGGCCTAAAGTGTGCCAAGAAAACATCCCCCACACCATTACACCACCACCACAGTGGAAACAAGGCATGATGGTTCCATGTTCTCATTCTGTTTACGCCAAATTCTGACTCTACCATCTGAATGTCTCAACAGAAATCGAGACTCAACAGAACCAGGCAACATTTTTCCAGTCTTCAACTGTCCAATTTTGGTGTGCTCTTGCAAATTGTAGCCTCTTTTTCCTATTTGTAGTGGAGATAAGTGGTACCCGGTGGGGTCTTCTGCTGTTGTAGCCCATCCCCCTCAAGGTTGTGCATGTTGTGGCTTCACAAATGCTTTGCTGCATACCTCGGTTGTAACAAGTGGTTATTTCAGTCAAAGTTGCCCTTCTATCAGCTTGAAGCAGTCGGCCCATTCTCGTCTGACCGCATACTGGATGTTTTTCCCTTTTCACACCATTCTTTGTAAACCCTACAAATGGTTGTGCGTGGAAATCCCATTAACTGAGCAGATTGTGAAATACTCGTATGGCACCAACAACCATGCCACGCTCAAATTTGCTTAAATCACCTTTCTTTCCCATTCTGACATTCAGTTTGGAGTTCAGGAGATTTTCTTGACCAGGACCACACCCCTAAATGCATTGAAGCAACTGCCATGTGATTGGTTGAGTAGATCATTGCATTAATGAGTAATTGAATCTGTGTTCCTAATAATCCTATAGCTGAGTGTAAATATTCCATTGTTCACCTGCAACCTGCATTTGTTCATGTTTTCCCGGATTGTCTGTAAATGTAAACCAATATAAACCATCTTACCTGCCTTGGTCTCCCCTTCCTCTAAACACACCACATTGTGATAGATGTGCAGTTCTGGAATTTCTTTTCATTTTTTAACTAATTCAGGGGTTGTGAGTCTGTTTCCAACATGACCAAGGGCAAAAATTACAATGCTAATTACGGAGGTATACAAACTGCTCTCATAATTTACCTATAATGCTTTCTTTACACATTAAACATCTCTTGAAAACCTGACATTCAATTCCACATGTTTCGTTAGTGTTGGTTGTAGACACAGTTGAATTTTGAGGCACTCACACAGAGCGTCAATTGTACAGTACATTAAGTGAACATGTAATGGACTATTACAGATGGATAGTTGTGCTAGACCATGAGAATCTACTGTATAATATGTGATCTTACCCCAACATTTTTGGTAGATATAATTGTATTCAAACGGGCATCATGTTTTTAAAAGAAACTCTCCAAAAAACATTTGAAAGATATATCCTTTAAATCCACAAATGCAGCTGTGTACGGCGTGGTCTAGGAAGTAATACTTAGGGTTTGTACGGGTGCTGGAAATCCTTAAATATTTTCATTTAGTGTTTTCAAGGTTTGAGAAATTCTTGAATTTTGGATGAAGTGCTTGAAACTGATTGAAATTGTAATTGTATCGTTTTCAAAATAATTTACTGTCTTACCGAATAGTTCACCTTTTAGAGAAAAAAAGCTTAATTGCTTTTTCCTTTTGCATAAAACAAAAAAAATTCCATACGTGTCTGCGTGTGTGTCTATAGTGTGATCTGCCAGTCTTTTGATGTGCGCTTGCACCCTCTGATGGAACAGAGTGGTGATGATAACATGCCGGGAGGTTGCCTCTTCAGTTAGTGTTTGCCCGAGGATGAAAAAAACAAACACATTTTGTTTAAATTAGGGCCAAATCTTTGAATAGCCGCTTGTAAAAACAACATGCAGCTTTTAACCTCTTCATCCCGAGGGTACCCGGTATCGGGACCTTTTCGCGCACGTCACATACATCGGTTAATCAGATATTGTAAACATGCGCAAAACCCGTCATGTTATATACTTGCTAGAACGGCAAGGATCTCATCTGTAAATCTATCCAAACTGTTTTTGCCAAAAGCAAATAATATAGATTCATGGATTGTATAAAGTCGCAACAACATAATTGACTACCGCATTTTCGGCACTGCTGATGCGACATATATGTGATCAATAAACAAACATTTCTCAACATAGCTAAGAATGCACTACAGCAATCGAAAGCCACTATTCAGCCCTTCACAAAGATGCCAAGCTTTTTGTTCTAGCCCTAACAGGCACGAAACAGTCCAGCAATATATCAGCAAAAACTATTTCATATTTTTAAATCAATACAACCACTTTTCCCTATATTGTATGACTTTTTATTGTAAAACGTGGTTTCTGGTCAACTAATTCCACTTGGCAAGTTATTTCAATGCCTTATAGACATTCTGGATTAGTTTAGGCTTCTATACATTGTGCATAATACATAATCACACTGGTTTGAACTTGACTGTCTGTCGACGCTCAAAGCACAACATAAGGTCTCTCTCCCCACCTACTGAAAAAATGAAGTATCGCATCGTCCAAAGCTGTTTTTCACGCTATTCTGGTGAGAAAGACCTTTCCATAGAGTGGTCACATGTTAAAATTGACCAACCAGATCAGGAAATATTCAAATGCGTATCTGTTCAAAGTAAGTTCTCTGTTTTGTTCATTTACGCACGCTTTGTGCATTGTGGTTGTAGTGCTCTCGGTTTTTGATGGATTACAACATAATTTCTCAACATGGCAGGTTCTAGCAAAAAATATTCAGTTACAGAGGCTTTGGTACTACTAGCAAAGGAAAATTGCACTGTAAATCTTCTCCCTGACTGAGAATCTGACGATTCTATTGGAGTTACAAGACGAACCATTTCGACAACAACATGAAACAACATGAAACAACGGAGCACCTGTACACCCCAAATGCCACATCCTAAGTGTATGTAAGTATATGTTAGGTTGTTATTTCATTATATTTATTTTGTCTTAACATAAACATGTTATAATTTATTACTTCAAATACTGTTTTACTGGTGTATTGTATGAGCACACAACTAGTTAGCCGCTAAGCTAAGCAATGGGCCTTCCTGCATAATGATCATTGTATTACGATTTAGTATGCTACTGGTTCCACACAAGCCCATACACTAAGTGAACATTATTATTACTGTATTATTTTTACATTTAGTCAAAATACCATGCAATATGTTTGTTTTATTTATATAAATATATATATATGTGTATATTTATGTCAACATTGTAATGTGTATACTTATATGTGTATATTTATGTGTGTGTGTATGTATGTTTGAATGTTTTTTTAATATTTCAAAACATCAAGCTCAAATGGATGGATTCACAAAGTGTTTTTAATTGTGAATGGGGACATGTTTTGAGACATTTTCTTTTCTTTTGACATGTATACACAGAGAAGATGATTGTAGGGGGATCACCCATCCCCTTCCATGACCACAGCCGGCTCTACTGACCATCTGTCTCTTCAGTCACAGACTCCTCTTCCTCAGCCTGGATCTAGATCTAATCTAGATTAAACCATTCTGCTACATTTCCTCAGCTACAGATTTCATCAGACACCAACTCATGGTCAGTTCAGGGTAAAAGTTTACCATAGAATGTTTTTTTTGAATGGGGACATAGAGGTCTGGGTAAAAATTTGATGTGATTTTTTGTGAAATTAAATTAATTTTGCTCTCTGGTACCTGATAAAACTCAAATGGCACTGATGGTTCCCAAATGTCCCCAAATGTTCAAATTTCAAAGGCCACCTGGGACTCCATCAACTAAAACCACTAGAACTTTGGTTTGCTTAACACTAATTACATCAATTTTCAAACATGTACTCACCAGATATAGTAGTATGTTTCCCAACTGTTTTAGAGCTGCTGATCCATGACCTTCATATATTATTATCTATGTAGCTGAATTTTTTCTAGACAGAATTGAAATTTCCATACATTTATTCTGTGTTCTACTTTCATGTACTCTTAACACACTAGTACCCACATTACAATTTTCACTTCAGTATAAAACTCACAGGTGTTTCCTTTATATTGATACCAATAATATGTTTATAGCCCTTCTAGTTTTGGAGATACACTTTATTAGATTTGGGCATGTTTTTATTTTCTAAACACTAGAAAAAACACCTAGGGATGAAGAGGTTAACTATGGGAGTGCTTGTGTTTTCGAGCCACGTGAAAGGTAAGTTGTAGGGAATTTTCGATTAGGCCAATTAAGTTTATTAGTATAGTTGGTAAATTCACATGCTACAGAGTACATTTACGATCTCTGCACATTCAAGATCATTGCAAACACACTTAATAAAAATGTTTTGGTCAGCCGACGAAAAGCATATTACTACATTTGTTTTGGTTAGAGGAAGTCAAGTTATTGCAGTGCACTGACAGTTTTTGCAGTGAATTGTAAGGTCAGTGGTGAAATGTCTACCTGCAACAAAGTGCTAAGACTATAGTGTCAGATTGGGGGTTGGTGCTGGTAGTCAGTGTGCGACCGGTATGTTCGTTGTTTGAGTGACAACCACTCACAAGCAACAGCAGTGGAGCGGGAGAGGCACTTCAGATGTGTTCATGACGACGGAACGTTGTTTGCACAGTGTGACATTTCTTGATGAAATGTGTAGAAGGAAACTGAAATTGGTTTTGGTCCTATTCACTTTAATAACGATATTTAAAATCGTGACAAAATATTGCTAGTATCAAGATTTTGGGATCGATTCGCCCACCCCTACAGGAAACAGAAATACTGCGAAATAATAATAATAACTTGACTAAACGAGTCAAAAAAACGTTATAAAAGTCTAATTTTGTTCAACAGAAATGAAGAGACATTTTAGCAGAGTTTTTATTTTGTAAACCACATTTAGTCGTGTTTTTATTCGTCAACAGTATTGCATCATACATTTAATTATACTCACATGACCTGCATTTACGTCGTGTCTCGTTTTCTTCACGTGATAAAGGTTTGTTGGCGACTATATTTAGTCATAATTTTTGTTGACTAAACCAACACTAATATAAAGGCAAGTCATCTCTAATTTGTCCTTTCAAAATAATAGCACTTGTATTAATTCATTTCAATAATCATTGTGAAATCATTAAAACGCTAGTGAATTGTAACCAAATGCAATTGTATTGTGTGTAAATAAAAGAGTATATGATTGCAACAAAAACATATATTTTCAATTACAATGTTTCATTGAAAACCGTAACAAATATGGTGTACACAGGTATTGATTGAATATATTGTAAGTGTCTCATGTGAGAACACGATTACTAGATTCACTAGAGTCTGTTTTATCCAACAATAGACAAATTTGAGCAACACATGAACATAGACCCAGGATCTATGCAATGAATTAACAATGATTATTGTAAAGAATTTCAAGCGCTATTATTCTGAAAGGACAAATAAGAGTTTGTGTTGCCAGGCAAATGTGTTTGTCACCCTGCTAGAACCACGACTGTGACAGTGCACACTTTATACAACAAATTGTAGCAGCCTGTCTAAGTAGCTACAAGCCTATGTAACCATTTTAATTTATTGAAGCAAATTATTTTCTGTCCTACAAAATGTGGCGAAACGACTTAATCTAATTTCAGTTAGGCTCTCTAGGCAGGGCAGTAGTAAGACACATTTTCATCCTGGGAGTTTCATGGTGCACCAGCCCATTTTGTAACGGGGGTAAATAGTAACTGCAAATAGTCTATCCACTTTCAATATGTAATTTCCTACTGTTCCAATTAATTTATTTAGAGAGAGACAACTTAAATTTATATGCTATTAAACAAAATATCCTTAGAAATTTGCCAACTAGGGTAGATACAGAGACATTGATCAAAAAAGCTAAATGTTAAGTTTGAAGAATGAGGTTGTATATTACCCATTTCAGAAGCCTTTGAAATGGGCAATATTTGTGTAGTTAAACTTTTTTTATTATTATTTTTACAATCGCTAGGACCCATTTCTCAATATTTAGGTCTCTTTCAAAACTCTACACACAGTTCTCATAATTAACTTCCAGTGTTGCACAGCGGTTAATTTCACATCCAAAATGCAGTAAAACCGAAACAATTTATATGTAGCAAAAAAAATCTTCCATAACACTACGAACAGTTGTCACACAACATCACTCATAAAACATTAACCTAAGCAACACAACAAACATATTATTTCTTTACAAAACAAGAACGACTCTCCACTCTTTAGTGTTCACTAACAGAAGAATTTCTATAGGTTCCAGGGGTATTCAAATCACTCTCACACTGTCTGTTAACGTTACCGATAGACTTCCAAACCTGACGAGGAAAAAAGATGTGTTTGATGGCTTTACGTCATTCGTTGACCATGGCTATGCCATTTGGGGAGTGGCAGCTCACTGATCCCCCTATATTTTTGAAAATCCTAGACATAGTTAGTGCTTTCTGATTAGCCTGTGTTTGTATTGAAATAAGAGGCTTGCTGCGGCCCACCGTACAGATTGAGCAGAGGCTGCACAGTTTGACCAGCGGGCAACGTATATCGTTGTTTTTTTTAATTAGCATTACATAATTGTCCCGTTTGTAGAATTTGATATGCCTACTGAGGTTCTTTTCTCATGTACTCAATAAAAACACAATTATTTATCTGGTTGGATGCCAATTATTTAAATATTTTACATTGTGTTGTTATTTATACAGACACTAGTTTATATTATTTTCACAAGTGAGACTGTGCTGTTAAAGGGGTGATAGAATGCAAATCCGAGTTTACCTTGTCTTAGTTTAATAACGATAGTTCGGCGGGTAAAATGGACATAGTGAACCTCAAAGTCCCATTGACACCTCTTTGCTATGCAAATCCCACAACTTGAAACTGCCTCTGTAAAACGGGCGAATTTCAACAAGCCACCAAGTTGACGTCAACTCTGTGGCTCCACCTTATTTGGGTCTGGTCTGTACCTCTGTATGTACATACAGACCAGCCCACTGGTGTTCTGGCTCAACAACACGAATGTACTGTAGGTCAAAAATCTGAATGCTCATTTAGCTGCGCGCTGCTCTTTGTACTTAGAAATAATAAAGGCTTTTTTTCATGAACCACGGTCGTAAATGCAGTGTTCCAGGCTGTACAGAGAATGGTGACACTTTTCATATTCTTCCCAAGGAACCAAACACTCGACGCGCATGGCTGATGTTTGTCTAACAAGATCCCAGTGAAGTTTGACACTCAAGTTATTTATTTGCTCGAACCATTTCACTAAAGACAATTTTGAAAACCTGGGACAATTTAAAGCTGGATTCGCTAAGCTGCTGTTGCTGAAGTGAGGTGCTGTTCCGACCGTACGGTCATCACAAACGCAAGCTGTAAGTAGAATTTTGTCACTAACAATTACTAGCAATCCTAACATATCCTGAATCTAACATGTGTACTGTAGAATGTGTGATGATTTAGTTTATTGAAAATGGGGTTAACGTTAATTCATTTTTTCCTGGGTGTGTTTCATTCAAATAAATAATGTAAATCTACACCTCGCGATGCATGTTTGTCCAGATCTTTTACCGTTTATTTTGTCATCGTTATTTTAGCAAGATAGCTAACTAAGAGTTTGGTTGCTAAGCTGTATTAGTCATCCACCTCAATCCCGTTTGTTTCAACAACAGAAGTGGAAACAACTAACTTTATCATTTCAAATAATATGTAGTCAATCTGTCAAAAAGAGTGTTGTGTAAATACAATAGATTTATTTGCACATTTTTATTTTTAGAGTACCTTCTTCACAAGAAGGACAACACATGAAAGATGCAGCGTGTCAAACAGATTGACATTGAGACCTCACCTACAAAACAAAGGTAACAGTTCTAATAATTCCTTCAAAACCAGACATAGGTGTTTGTGTGTTATAAACGTGTAGAATTTTGATTAGTTACCATTTAATAGAGCAGTGTTATCCAAATATCTTTACCATGACTAAGTAATACTACTCATAGGATAAATAAAACTATTCATCTGTATTATCACTGATTGGTCTGAACAATTGCATTCATTTTTTGTTATTGAAAGTTACTTGATCAATTGGTAGGAATGGGTTTATATACAAAATATATAAATAATACTAATTTCTGTGTCGAATATGCCGTTTCATTTACTTAACGCTGTTGTATCACATCAGTACAGTGTCCTTAGCCACTGAGCAATCAATAAGACCCCTCACTAAAATGGTCTCCCCCTCCAACCTTTTCAAGGCATACAGGCAACATTGATATGCAAAAGTGTGGCAGTAGTGTGGCAGTAGGCACAAAGGCTCATTCAGTCTCTGTGCCATTCTTTTTACTACTTTGAATGGTCTGGGGCCAGTGAGGAAACATTGCCTTGTGTATTGAAGATGCCGTTTCATTTACTTGTGCTATTGTATCACAACAGTACATTGTCCTTAGCCACGGTGCAATCAATAAGACCCCCTACTAAAATGGTCTCCCTTTCCTCCTTTTCAATGCATACAGGCAACAGTGTTATTCAGTGTTGGCACAATGTGTGCAGCAGGCACAATGGCTCCTTCAGTCTCTGGGCCAATATCTTCAACTCCTTTGAAGGGCCTGAGGCCAGCAAAGAGACCTCGCCTTGAATTTGAGGAGAAGGAGGAAGAAGGAGGGGATCACGACATGGACACTTCTTCCCAGGAAACCCCAGCACCAGCTAACAAAAGTCCTGTAGGCCAAGTGTCTGCATTGCCTGCAAAAAGAACAGGGTGGAAAACCACACTTGTTTCTATTTATTTTAAAATTATATACATTTAGAGTATACATTTACATTTTAGTCATATAGCGGACACTCTTATACAGAGCAACATACAGTTAGTACATGGACTTTTTACCTGGAGCACCTTAGGGTGAAGTGCCTTGCCCAAGGACACAATGACATTTGGCACAGCCAGGGATTTAACCAGCAACCTTACCAATACTAATCTGACTCCCTAACCACAGGGGGATCTGACGTGAAAATCTGATAAGAATCAAGTGTAACATTGGATAATTGTGTTGAAACAAAATAAAATCTCATTTTGTTGTTCTGATGAAACCCTGTGTTTTTGTAATATGCTGAACCAGTAATAAATGTGTATTGGTTACAAACATTTTATTTATATACTGTAACTGCTAACACTTGTATCAGATTGGCCTTACCGTTCCATCCCTCTTATTCTCAAACGGTCATGGTCAGCTCTGTAAACATTCATTGCATTTTGTAATGAATACATAGAGTCCCACTGGATCTAGGCCAGGATGGTCAATCATACAGGTTCTCCTCAGGATCCTGGGTCATTCTTCTCATGACCTGTAAAAACAAACAATGACCCTGCTGTTATTTCATCATTTTGAATGAGCATAAACCATAGAGTAGCTTGAGTAAATGTATCTCCAGTTTTAGTTACCTGAGGTATTTCCTGGCAACATATATTTTCTCTCTCCTGGGGCATGTGTGAACAGTTTCCACAAGTACACCTGGCAAGGGGAGATGTAGTTGTAAGGACACATATTACTACATGGAGGGAAGGTAAAAATCTCAATCAGATGACCTAATCAGTTGTTTTGGGAAGTCTCTAAATCCCATATGACCAGGGAATGGGAGTTCATTGCTATCTATTTACCCTAAATAATACTTTTTTACTCTTGGTATACATTTCATAGGTCACTGATTAGTTATGAGCTCTCCCTACTGTTTATATGTATGAACAATATTACAAGACTGACATACTTTGAGTGCGAGCAGCACTAATTTCAATACAGGCATATAGCCTAGCCTATGAACTGCCATCTAAACAATTGCTACAAACTTTTCAGCAAACTGTACGACTTGACAAAAAAGGAACAAGGGTGCAAGTTTTAAATTAATTTGTGAGTAAAATTACTAATACTACTAATACAAAGTTATGCTTAGACTACGAAACACGTCTACCAGACTACGTGTGTGTATTACGCTAGTAAAGTATTGCAGCTAATAGGTGAGGCTACGCATTGCAAGTTCAAGTAATGGCTAAATGACCAAACTTACCACTCTGAAGTAGTCATTTCCACTCTACGGGCAACTGGTTGCTCCTCCACATCAGGTTCTTCTTCTGACTCAGGTTCAAACATGTACGGTTCAACACCAAATGTCTCCATGGTATGTACAACTATGATGTTTCATTGAATGCTGTGTGTTGGCAACTTTGCATCTTTGCTCTGCAGCTAAACCAACCAATCAGCGCTTAGCTCATCAAAATATTTATGAGGATACCATATATGGTATGCTCATGAATATACCATATACCATATATTTTCAGCCAACCCAATGCTACAGGACCCTATTCAGAGACCTTAATGAACAGTGTGAAATACCCTAAATATTCACCCTTTAAGACAAGAAAAATTACTTAAGTAAAAATGTTGTTACTATTTTAATATTTTCCTGCTGTGATTCATTTTCAACAAGTTAGCATTCCGTTTCACCACTGGGAAAGGTGGAAAAGTGGGCGTGCTGGCTTATAAGCCTTATGTTTTTGATTTCCCCATGTAGACGAGTAAGTGGGAGAGACAAATTGCATTGTGATGTAACTCGGGAATCCTCGGGAATGCCCTGAAGAACAAGTTGCTTACCTGATATTTATTGTTGCTTCCCATTGTCTAGCATCCACTGACATATATTGTTCGAGAGGAGAGATGTACTGTAGTTCACTAAGCGATCTCTCTTACTGTCATGTGAAAAAGGTCTTGTGATGTTTTTAAGGGAGTAGCAGAATTTCACAGGTATCAGAGTCTGACTGTACTGTTTGTTCATGATTCCCCCCATGAAATCAGTGAAATGCAATCACCTTATTAGGTATGATTGTTTAGGTATGATTACAATTACAATACACAATTTGAATGAATCTTCTAATCAGACTGAGAACAAAAATGATTTGCTTTTGCGGGGATTAGAAGTCGAAACTCACTACACACCATCGACCACTACTAACGCCACTGCCACTTCCAGAGCTATGACCTACTGTACATATTTTAAGAATACTATGTCGATTGTTAACCATTTTTGTCCCACAAAGTGTAACTGTACTCTGCTATACTGTACAGTACTGTGTATATATAGCTGTACTTTTTCACAAAGGGTTCAGAATGCAGAGTAGTCTACGATATTTCTTTGTTTTTTTTAAGACAAACTAGGCTTTATTTAAATTAAGGAAGGTATTCTACCGTGTATAGTAATACAATTACATTGATTTAATATCAGTCGCTGTCCCAAAAGAACATATCCCTAGGAGGGATTAGAACTGCTATCTCCTTTTTTTTTTAAGCGACAAGTATATTTTGGCAACTAAATGCACTAATTGTTGATGCATTACGAATGGCACCACTTTATAGTGTGACATCTATACACGGTCAAGATCTGGTGAAATTCAAACCAAGCATCAGAATGTGGAAGAAAGGTGATTTAAGTGACTTAGAACGTGACTACGAATGTCTGCTGTTGTAGTCCATCTGCTTCAAATTTCAATGTTTTGTGCATTCAGAGATGCTCTTTTGCATTTCTTGGATGTAATGAGTTTTTTTATTACTGTTGCCATTACTGTTGCAATAGGATCATTATTTTCTATACTTTGGCTTTGGGTGTGGCTTTCCGAATGTAACTTTGTCTAATGACTTCTTAATTTGCAGGTGGGTGAAGAATGTAGTTGAGCAAACCACTTTTGTCGAGGTAATGGTTTTCATCCCTGGGTACTAGGACCGCTGGTGGTACAGTAACCAAAAATGTTTGCGAACCACTGGACAAAAGGACTTAATTGTTAGAGAAAATAGTCTGCAAACAATCACCAGACAGTGACATTTACGTTGTAGCCTCAGGTGGCTTCCGGTTAACAGTGAGGATATTTGGATGAATAGAACTAGATTCTCACATTAATTTAGACAATGAGACACAACAGAACGAACAATCTCTGAACTCCTCATTCAGTCTTATTGGGAGAGGTAACTTATAACGGTTGAAGAGAGTGAGATTGATTAATTTCTGTTTTGTTTAATAGGCGGTGCGCTGTATTAACTCAGTAAGGGAGGGCTGGGTTCCAAGTTGGAGTAATTATGGTTTCCACTTTGGGAAGGTCGTATTAGCACCATTTTTGTGGTGAATTTATTTTTTTCTTACCTTTCCGGGGAAGCTTGGCTAGAAAGGATTGAGGTAATCAAGGGCGGCATTAGTTGTACCAGGTGTGCTTTGTCTGGGGAAGAACCCATAGTTAGGCTCGAAATCATGACTATCATGTTATATACTGACTTCAATGCATCGACTTAGCCCACTACGCCACACAGACCCCTGTAACCAGATTTCTGAGACGGCATGCTGTGAAAAGCTTTCGAGTGACTGCCTCAAGCCCATTAATTTGCAGTTTCTCTAAATAATCTAGTTGTAAATTCCACTTATTTAAGTCTTAAGGAAGTATGGTAAGCCCTTACATAACTTTCATTTCCACTAGGGTATAATATGTAGGTAACATGCATGCAATATCCTTTTGTCATCCAACACCATGAAGAAAACAAAAGTTAAAAAAAGATTTAACATTTGAAATCCTCACAGGTAGAGGACACACATGCATTTTGCCCTCAAGGTTAGGGAGGAGGATGGTGAGAGAAGCAGCAAAATCACCAAGAATCACTGTGAAAGAATTGCAGGCTTTTGTGGTGTCTTGGGATCACACGATTTTAAACTGCACCATCAGATGCCGCCACCACAACCACCGCCTCTGTGGAAGGGTTGCCAGAAGAAAGACCTTTCTGACCACAAAACACAGACCCAAGTGCTTGGAGTTCACCAAACATCATTTAAATTATGACTTGAAGAATGTGCTCTGGTCAGATAAGACCAAAATGGTAAATTTTGATCATATTGGCATGTTTGGCGTCAACTGAGATGCGTACAAGGAAAAGCACCTTATACCCACGGTGAAATATGGTGGTTGGTCAGTGATGTTCTGGGTCTATTTAATTCCAGAGGTCTTGCTTCTGTCAGTAAGCTAGGACTTGGCCGTAGGTGGATATTCCAACAAGACAATGACCAAAACATACCTTAAGGTCCACACATGGTTCCGTGAGAAATGGTTCTGTAACAAAGTCAAATGTTCTGCATGGCCATCTCAGTTTCTGGACCTCAATCAAATCAAAAACCTGTGGGCTGAGTTGAAGGCAGTTTATAAGCACAAACCCAAAAAATGTGAAGGATCTTGAAAGGCTCTGCATCTAGCAGGGGTGTCCAATTCCGGTCCAGAAGGGCCAAATCATTTCCGATTTTTGCTATTACTTGGCAGTTATTTGCATTCACCTGGTCTCCCTAGTCTTAATGAATCACTTATTACAAAGAACAAACAAATAAAACCTTTGTCTTGGCCCCCCAGGATTGGAATTGGACACCCTTGATATAGAGCAGTGCCGGGGTGGGTAATCGGGAGAACCGGGAGAGTTCCCGGTGGGCCGCTAGTTCTTGGGCCGGTAAGGTGAATCGTGAAAAACTATTTTATAATCGCTATACTTGTTGCAATTCGGACTGGGCCACCTGCCTGCAGATGTGAGGTAGTGCGGCCCATTCTTCGAGCGCACCTCTCATTCACGTCACACACAAACACAAGAGCTGCTACGCACCCACAGTCCACATCAAACGAGCCTTCAAAATAGAATTGGTCACCAGACCAGGAATGTCACTTAATATTTAATAAAATAATAAATAAATAAAAGTGGGTAAACGATAATTATGTTAATAATGTTTATCTAAATTATAATCGCACCAACCTCTTTGCCAAAGAGGAATCACGAAAGTTTTACTCTCTGCGTGTGATTAATTTACCGGTAATCTGTTCTCCTGAGTGCGCGTGACGGCAGAGAGACGAAGCAGACTACAGTATATTAGCTAACTCCTGCGCTTATTTTAGAAATAGAAAAACTCTTCCAAAGCAAAGCAGACTGTTGGAAAATGAGTTTTCAAAACGGTAAAGTAAATAGTTGCTGATATTTCAGTCAGGTGTCTATCTAG
>JACXGM010011490.1:0-24967 GCA_016801145.1 Umbra pygmaea | reverse complement strand
TTATGGCCCCGTATCAGCAGTTTTTGTAAACGTATGCTAGTTCCTGTCTCATAACCACGTGACTTCCTGTCGCACAGTAGAGAAATTACCGTATATTCCAGTAGATGCTCGCAGACAATCGGTGGGACATGGAGGCATACAGTCAAGGGAGAAGCCCATCGGAACAAAATATTTCTTTCTCTATTTCTACTATGGTCTCGAGTCTCTACATGAGCAAGATTCGGGAATGCTGTCTACGCAAATGGGAGCAGATTCTTTAGGCGCGTCTAACATAAAAATTACCGCTTTCAGAGACGTTGCTCACATCACATCTACGTCATCACGCTCAGCTGAGGCTGCGCAGTATGCTCGGCTATCATTTTAAAAAGTTGTTCAATTGGGCTTCAAGCTCTCTCCGTTGAAATGAATGAGATCATTCCATCCTGTTATTAATACATCCATGCCATCGAATTTGCCGTTACGGGCACAGACATCTTGGTTGCGGATGTGACGAATTTAGACGAGAGGGAGGAGTAATCTAGCTAACTAACTGATATTAACGAGAAACATTATTCAAACAAAATATAACGTTACTTACCGGAAAAACTGAACAGCCAACTCCTTGAGTGTCTTGTCGTACAACCGACGCCATAACCACGCCCTAAACGCCCCTTTTCTTTATCGCCGATTTTAAAATCAACGAGACCATAATTGAAAAAATTAAAATCATGATAAATTGCACAGGGCTTAAATCTAGCGATTGAGACCATATACTCGTTATGAAAATGTTTACTGAGGGAATAAATCAATTGAGACGTGTCTCTCATTGTCATAGACTATTACAGAAACCGAGCTCTTTTGCAACCAGACATCGCCCCTAGCTGGAATTCAGATAGAATGCAGGTTTAAGGCACTTCCTCATTTGCGTCAATTTGCCAAACCGGATGCTCACCCTGTGGGTTGGACCCCCTTTTGCCTTCAGGACTGCCTTAATTAATTGTGGCATAGATTCAACAAGGTGCTGGAAACATTCCTCATAGATTTTGGTCCATATTGACAGAACTTGCAGTTGCTGCAGATTTGTCAGCTGCACATCCATGATGCATACAGCCGTATGCAAAGGCCCCCTTGACAATTTCCATGATTTTCTTTTACAAATAATTGGGTGTTTGGATCAGCAATTTCATTTTATACTATCAAATAACTGAAGGACACAGTAATATTTCGGTAGTGAAATGAGGTTCACTGGATTAACAGAAAATGTGCAATATGCATCAAAATGAAATCTTGATCTCTGATCAGTATCTTTTTGAATTATCTTCTTCAGGAGGGCGAGCTTGACATGCATTGCCACTTTGTAACAATAATTTTGGTACCCCAAAATGTGTAGATGGTTTACTATTGTCACAATCCCCCCCTAATGGGACCGTACATGTTGTCTGTGTGTTTCCTGTACAATGTCATTTGAGTTTCTCTCCTGTGTGTATTGCTTTCCTCGTGTTCCCGCTTTTCACATGTTCTATGTCTAGTAGGTGTGTATGTATCGTGTACTGTGTATATTTTATTTCGTGTTTGCCCCTCAAGGCAGTATTTTGTTTGAAGTATTTTTCGTGAACTACATTAATCGTGACAACTATAAAAACATCTAATTTGTAAATAGTTTACCTGATGTGGGTGACAGAATTGTAGAATTTTTAAATTCATTGTGCTACAGTAGACTACAGAGCCATAATTATAAAAAAGAAATATTTCACCGTCCTTTTAGAGTTTAATATATGTCTATCTGTTCTTTAGGATTTAGAGGATGTAATCAAAAGAACCAAAAAGGTTAGTTGAAAAGCTACAACATTATTTGTGTGAAAATAACATTTGATTTACTTACTAACTATATGGAAGCCTACATTAATATTGTGCCATTTCAGGCTGGAGTCCAAACACTAATTTCTGTTACAGAAGAGGCCAGTGAGTTTGAAAGTGTCATCCAACTGTTTAAAAGGTCTGTGTCATACACAACACAATACTGTCTTTTTTTTTGCCAATAAATAATGTTTTGCAGCCCATTTGTCCACATTCGGGCATATCATTACCAAATGAATATAGTGGGGTGATTATACTAACAACATCGTATATAATAGTATTGCCATGTTCGTTTACGAAAGTTTTACATGCATCATTGACTGAATTTTTTTCGAACACTATATACTACAGAGTACAAGAAGAATATATTGGATACAACATAAATGTTTACCACTGCTCAGACGAATAATGTCAAGGACCATTGTTACTAATTGCAGCATGAGATGCTCTAGGACAGGGGCATTTAACTCTGGACCTCGAAGCCAGATCCACTCCAATTTTTCATTGCATCTCTCTAATCTGAGACTTATTTAGACCTGGGAGACCTATTTAGACCTGGGACACCAGGTGAGTCCAATTAATGTTGAGGTAGAACAGAAAACCAACAGGCTTCGGACCCTGTAGGTTTAGAGTTAAAGACCCCTGCTCTAGGATTTACAGGAATAAATTATACATCCACAGGACACAGTGTCCGTCAATAAACCCAAAGAGTCCGTTCATTTTAATTTACCTAGCCGAAGTTCACTTTTGAATTTTGGCCTAAGTACATCAGATGTCAACATACACTGTATATGTCAAAATTATTTGGACACCTCTACTAATGGGGGAGGAGGGTTAATGGTCTGGGATTTGTTTTTCACGATTTAGGCCATCACAAAGAGTCATCTTAATGCTAAGGACATTTTAGACAATTGGGTGGTTCCAAATTTGTGGCCACAGTTTGAGGAAGGATTTTTCCTGTTCCAGCATGACTGAGCCCCTGTGAACAAAGTGGGGTTCATAAAGAAACGTTGAAAGAGTTTGGTGTGAAGGAACTTGAGTGGCCTCCACAGAGCCCTGACCTCTATTGTGTAAGATCACTGCCAATGAGACGTATGCACAACTGGAAGCCTTCATAGTCGTATTTTTAAACATTTGTGCGTAAATTAACTTAGGCATGCAAAATCAGTCACCTTTCACCTTTGACGCATGCGCGTTAGATGGAATCGAGGTTCGATTACCTGCCTTGTGATGGCAGTGACGTCATCTTCAACAGTTTTTTACTTGTACCCACAAACTTGAATTTGTGTTCATAGTGAAGCATTCATAGTCGTAGAAATCAGAGTTGTACTCATGCAGGTTTACAGTCATAGTTTCTAGAGTCACACATAAAAACACAAATGTAATTTTATTAACTCACGTGTGTGAATACTTAATTTTGCATGCCTAAGTTAAATTACGCACAAATGTTTAAAAATACAAATATGAATGCTTAGAGTTGTGCATACGTCTTATTGGCAGTGATCTTACACCATAGACCTCAACCCCATTGAACACCTTTGGGATGAACTGGAACAGTGATTCTGAGCCAAGCCATCTTTTTTGCTATTTTGGCTGAATGGGCCCCAATTCCCACAGATACACTCCAGCAACTTCTGGAAAGCCTTCCCAGAAGATTAATGGCTTCTATAGGAAGGGACAACTCCATATTCATGGCCATGGTTTTGGAATGGGATGTCCAACAAGCTCATTAGGTGTGATTGTCAGGTGTCCACATAATATTGGCCAAATAGTGTATGTAAAGTGATGAAGTAATAAAGTCCTAGAATTAAAAGGTCCCTAATATAGAATGAAACGGTCCATATCATAGGCTTTTCACTGTCTTCTGTACAAATAACAAACTGAATTTGAACTTGAATATACAATAGTCTGTAAGCTAAAAAAAATAAGTAAATGACTTCTATCATACTTTCTTGGTATAATAATAAATACTTCTGTGTCCGAATAAGGCTTATATTTAATAGATGTTTCTGGGATTATGATGTACATTGAGACACTTTCATGCTGTTTCGTCAATGTTTTCTTTGAGTTTTTTGGTACTGTTGTTCTTTCAGCTACCCAGATCTCGTTGCACCATGTTTTGGAATCCACCCAATCCAACGCTGTGGGTCCGAAAAATATAGCAGTGTTAAGATTGAGGTACAAATGTCACCCACTGTTTAGTAGTTTAAAACATCCCCACTCAATAGACATCAAACCGTTTTGAAACAGTCAACCAGATGTTAGAGGTTGTGGTTCTAAACTAAAGGTAACTCTATAGCATATGGATGGTGTCAGGATAAAAAGAACAAGCATAACAGACTTTACCTCAAACATCTCTAATTACAGGATTTGGAGCCTGCCTTGCCTTTGTTCCGCAAGTACAGACATGACCTTGTTGCCATGGGAGAGGTACAGTATCTCCCGCCCTATGAATCACCTCGGCCTTAGGCCTGCTGGAACCTACAGCCTGAGATTATAAAGAGAAATCTTTATCCTATATGTACAGATGGGTGACAAATTGTAGGAAAATCCTGAATTAATTAGTGGAGCAAAATAATTAAAGCAGATGTAAATCATGCTTTACTTTTTATGTGAATCACATGCTATGGCCTTCACCGTCACCAGAACTCAACCCAAATGAACACCAACTGTATGGGAGACCAACGTCTTGGACCAACATGTTAGAGAGTGCTCTCCCCCACTATTATTAAAACACCAAATGAGTTATTATCTTTTTGTAGAATGTTGCTCCATGCCTCCAGTAGAGTTCCAGAGACTCGTAGAATCCATTCCAAGTTGCATCGAAGCTCTTCTGGCTTCTTTGCAATTGTTTATACTAATCTCCTATCTATGTCCCCCATGCTGATTACTAAAAGAAGAACTGCATTTTGGGAACCACTGCTAAATGATGGATATCCTTGCCACAAAATATAGTAGACAGGAATGTCTGTTAGAAAGCATTCTTCCACAAAGTTCCTCTGGTGAAGGCCAGCAATATGTATTATAGATTCAGTCTGGGATTTGTAAAACCTCAGATTTTGTGCTGTATTTGTGATATGTTATTTGAACTTACATTATCTATGAGTAGAGTGATTTTGATAACGAAGTAAAACAAAAAATGTCTAGTTTGAAAGTGAGTGGTTTCGTTGAAATCGGAAAAGACATGGTACACAATCTTTCAAAGTTTTTCGAGATTTTTGTCTCTCAACTGCACTACTTTGACATACAATCATTGGCGAAACATTGTGGACGGACTGCATCTTTAAATCAAAGTCAACACTGGATAGTCCCAGCATGTGTTTCATTTGAATGTGTGGTTGGCTGGACTGGGACAATGTTCATTACCAGCTACCTACTGTTCCAAGAGCAGGTTGAGACTAAAATCTGGCAAGTGGCAGTTTGGAAAATGACATATTTCCAGCCCACCCTCGCATTGTTCAAATTTTTTATTTTTTTATGTTTTACCAATGGAAAGACGGCAAAAATGATATTTCTATACTTACCACTCATCCATTAAACTGCCTTTTTTAATTAATTCCAGATTGGACTAGATTTCACACCTTGGTATGCCCCCACATCTCAGGAGAGAGAGGAACAGTTGACTGTTTTCACCAAGCAATTAGAAATATCCAAGGAGTTGAATTTACCAGTGTGAGTTTATTGTGGATGATGCCTTGTTCAATATTGTTGTGTTTGCTAGGACATACATTCTATTATTGTTTCCAGACTCTGAGCAAGTGCAATATTTTTTGTCCTTGGCAGTGATAAGTACATTGCATGGTATGTCTGGATATTGAGATATTATACAGAGTTATTATTTTTCAGTAATGTATATGTTCTGATAATTCCTTGTTGTTTAATAAAGTTGTTTCCAATTTCTATTTGACGCAGGAACATCCATTCCAGATCAGCTGCAAAGGTCACCATAGCCACTCTAAAAGAACAGGGTGTGTGTATTAAAATCATAATTTAATAACAGGACAGTCCCATTGTTGACAAGACTAATGTTGCATTATAATTCTTATTTTGTGCTGATTTTGCAATCCTCAGGTATTACTTGTGCTTTGTTGCACAACTTTGCAGGAAAGCTATCCATTGCTTTGGAAGGAGTTCAGGCAGGATACTTTTTCTCTTTTCCTCCCGCTGTCTGCAGAAATAATCAGGTGAGCATTACAGTAGATCAACCTACTGTCATCCTGTGATCTGTAATTTTGTTTCTATAGATGTTGCGTATTCACCACAGTAGTGTATATGTACTTACTGTGATAGAAAATGCCTTACCTTTTCTAACACATTGATCTTTGAACATGCGTAGTAACTTATTGTTACAAGTGTTAAAGGTTACTACAAAAATGGTACAGTGCAATTTTTACTAGATAAAAAATGCTTAGTGTGTATTTCTTTAAAACATAGAACTTTGTAATATATGGTGTGGTGAAACTACACATGAATTTTAATATTTTCTGTTGTGTTCCCTCATAATGATTGTTATTATTGTGTTATAACAGAGAGCCAAGCTCATTAAACAGATTCCATTGGAAAACATCTGCCTCGAGACAGACTCTCCAGCCTTAGGACCGGAAAAATATGTAGGTCATCATTTGGAATGCAAAATTAATCAATTAAAATTAAGATTGTTGTCATTTTTCATTAAAACAAACAAGCAGATCAACCTGGTGCTTGAGGAAATTTAATTAAACATATTTATTTAATTTGCATGTTTGATCAAATCAACAAATTACATTTAGTAATATGTTTGCATTACTAATTGGTAATGCAAGTGATATAGTACAAATTTGGAAAATATTGTTGAATTCCAATTTTTTTTATTAAGTTGTAATTCCAAATACATATTTATATCTTTTTTTTCCATTGACAAATGCTGCCTCGCCAGGCGGTTGAGTTGTCTGTTCACGGAATGCCGCTATGGCAGTTATAGGCTATGCTATGTCAATGCTCAATCCATACATAAGAATGTTGTTATGTCATTACTATGCTACAGGAATGATTAACAACCTGTATTAGAATGTTATTGTTTTAATGCTAGGCTATGCTACATCTGTGCTCAAACCATACATCAGAATATTATTGTTTCAATGCTAGGCTATCCAATGTCTGTGCTTAACTCTATATCACTGGACTCCTCGAAACCTCAACCAGATTTCTCCAGTCTCTGGCTTTTTTCAGAAAATATCAAAAACCTTACCTAGAGTAATTTCACTGTTCTCTTTGTGTTTATTATTTGTATGATGTTTTGTCCAGCACTGATTTATTCCCCTCACTAATTTGGTGATTTAAATGCACTCACTACTAAGTTGTGGTTAAAATAGATTTCTTAAAATGTATGCACTTACTGTATGTCTCTATGGATAAGAGCATCTGCTAAATGGCTTGAATGTACGGTAAGTAGGCTATAGACGACAGACACTATGACTTCGAAATGTTTCACAAATGTATTAAGTACATGTCATTTTAATAGTATGGATTCTGTGCTTGGGCAGTGAGACAATAATTTACACATTTGAAAAGTAATAATTTGAAAGAATATAAATCCTAATGTTATATTCATACAGTGGGCTTCAAAATTACTGGCATCCCTGACTGGCAATGCACAAAAAATAGTGTAAAAAATATAATCAATACATTTATAGAGAAAAACCCAAAATACCAACATGTGAGAAATACAGTACTTTGTTAATGTGTCATGGAACCAACCAAAAGTCATTTGTTGATGAAATAAAAAATCAGTGTCCTCCAAATCAAGGTTTCACAATCAATGGCACCATTAAAGACTATTGTAAATAACATCTACCAAAATTAAAACAGAAATTAAATTCCACTTATTTAAGATCATCTAAGTCTTAAGGAACTATATTAAGCCATTACATCACTTCCTGTTTCACTAGGGTATAAAAAGGAGGTAACACGCATGCAATAATCCTTTGTCATCCAACACCATGAAGGAAACAAAAGAACTGGCAGTTCAAAAGAGACAGATGTTCGTAGACCTTCATAAATCTGGTAATGGCTATAAGATCCAGAAATTATTGAATATACTACTGAGCACTGTCAGGGCACTACAACATTTCAAAAGATAATGGAACAGTTGAAAACCTCGCAGTTGGAGGACACAAATGCATTTTGCCCCCCAGGATAGGGAGGAGGATGGTGAGAGAAGCAATAAAATTCCCAAGAATCACTGTGAAAAGTCTTGGTGGCATCTTGGTGTCACCAGGTTTTAA
This sequence comes from Umbra pygmaea, assembly GCA_016801145.1. Taxonomy (NCBI): domain Eukaryota; kingdom Metazoa; phylum Chordata; class Actinopteri; order Esociformes; family Umbridae; genus Umbra; species Umbra pygmaea. The sequence goes on along the minus strand of JACXGM010011490.1, from coordinate 16,868 downwards.
AAAGCACCATCAGACGCCACCTCCACAACTACAGCCTCTTTGGAAGGGTTGCCAGAAGAAAGCCCTTTCTGACCCCAAGACACAGACACAAGCACTTGGAGTTTGCCAAATGTAATTTAAATTATGACTGGAAGACAGTGCTCTGGTCAGATGAGACCAATATTTTACGTTTTGGTCAAATACAGCATTGCGTGTTTGGGATCGAAACAGAGATGCATACAAGGAGAGGCACCTCATACCCTCGGTGAAATATGGTCTTGGTCAGTGATGTTTTGGGGCTGTTTTAATTCCAGAGGTCCAGGGGCACTGGTCAAGATTGATGGCATAATGAATTCCACCAAGTATCAGACAATTTTTGCTGACAATCTGGTTACCTCTGCCACAAGGCTGGGATTTGGCCAAAGGTGGACTTTCCAACAAGACAATGACCCAAAACATACCACAAGATCCACACAGAAATGTTTCTGTGACAACAAAATCAATGTTCTACCATGGCCATCTCAGTCGCCGGACCTCAATCCAATCGAAAACCTGTGTGCTGAATTGAAGAGGGCAAACCCAAGAATGTGAAGAATATTGAAAGGATCTGCATAGAAGAATTGTCTAAAATCTTTCCAAATGTTTTCCTTAACCTTGTCAAACATTACAGAAAGAGACTCCATGCTGTTATCCTTGCCAGAGGGGGTTGCACTAAGTACTGAGTAAGGAGTGACAATAATAATGGAACCTTGATTTTGGTAAAATTTCTTTTAAATAATTGTATGACATTGGTTGGTTCTATTACAACGTTTATAAAGTACAGTTGTACTCACATGTTGGTGAGTTTCTCTATAATTATATTGTTTATGTTTTTTAAGTATTGTTAGTATATTGCCAGTCATGGATGCCAGTAATTTTAGAGCCCACTGTATCCGATATCCTGGGCAGCAGTTCCAATTTGCGTCACCTTGTGCTGGGGCTTCCGGGGCAAATTCGGACCTCGCTCATGTCTTCTCTAAAAGCAAGGCATCCAAATTACCCAGCCATCGGCCTTGGGATTGCGCCATCGATCCTCTGCCAGGTTCCATACTGCCCAGGGGTCATGTGTACCCCCTGTTGTATGTTGAGACAGAAGCTATGGAGGTATACACTCACCTAAAGGATTATTAGTAACACCCGTTCAATTTCTCCTTAATGCAATGATCTACTCAACCAATCACATGGCAGTTGCTTCAATGCATTTAGGGGTGTGGTGTGTGAAAAGGGAAAAACATCCAGTATGCGGCAGTCCTGTGGGCGAAAATGCCTTGTTGATGCTAGAGGTTAGAGGAGAATGGGCCGACTGCTTCAAGCTGATAGAAGGGCAACTTTGACAGAAATAACCACTCGTTACAACCGAGGTATGCAGCAAAGCATTTGTGAAGCCACAACACGCACAACCTTGAGGTGGATGGGCTACAACAGCAGAAGACCCCACCGGGTACCACTCATCTCCACTACAAATAGGAAAAAGAGGCTACAATTTGCCAGAGCACACCAAAATTGGACAGTTAAAGACTGGAAAAATGTTGCCTGGTCTGATGAGTCTCGATTTCTGTTGAGACATTCAGATGGTAGAGTTAGAATTTGGCATAAACAGAATGAGAACATGGATCCATCATGCCTTGTTACCACTGTGCAGGCTGGTGGTGGTGGTGTAATGGTTTGGGGGATGTTTTCTTGGCACACTTTAGGCCCCTTAGTGCAATTGGCATCGTTTAAATGCCACGGCCTATCTGAGCATTGTTTCTGACCATGTCCATCCCTTTATGGCCACCATGTACCCATCCTCTGATGGCTACATCCAGCAGGATAATGCACCATGTCACAAAGCTCGAATCATTTCAAATTGGTTTCTTGAACATGACAATGAGTTCACTGTACTAAAATGGCCCCCACAGTCACCAGATCTCAACCCAATAGAGCATCTTTGGGATGTGGTGTAACGGGAGCTTCTTGCCTTGGATTTGCATCCCACAAATCTCTATCAACTGCAAGATGCTATCCTATCAATATGGGCCAACATTTCTAAAGAATGCTTTCAGCACCTTGTTGAATCAATGCCATGTAGAATTAAGGCAGTTCTGAAGGTGAAAGGGGGTCAAAAACAGTATTAGTATGGTGTTCCTAATAATCCTTTAGGTGAGTGTATATTTCTGAGGCATTACGACAGGGGTACATATGTCCTTCCTCTTGACTTGCCTCTTCCATCTTCTTTTTGTAGATGAAGAAAGACGGGGGTTTGCGCCCATGCATAGAGTATAGGGCATTGAATAACATAACTGTGCAGTTTACTTATCTACTGCCCCTTATATCCACATTGGTGGCGTCTAGGCACACTTCTTAGTGTCACAGTCATAGTCAGGTTCGAACTACTGACTACCATGACATTTGTCCTGCAATGCAGTGACTTAGCCCACTATGTCATGCAGACACAATAAGTTATATTATTTAAAAAGGTCTATGAAATATTTATACAAATAATTCCACTAACTGAGCAAATCACACTGGCAAACTAGGACCAGAAATGTGTTGTGGTATTTAAAAAAAAACAGACACATACCACGAGGACCCTTGGCTGCCATTTTTCTCTCTTAAGACCCCATTATTAGCAAGAATGACAGTCCCTGATCGTAACCAGCTGATTTTGATATTTGTGCTGCATTATCTTAGATCTTTTATGTCATGCAAATATAATGGATTAATATATGTTTTATACTAAGGTTAATAAATGATGTCTCTGATATTACTTAAGGATTCAACATGTTCTGTCTCCCAACTGTAGGTGAGGAATGAACCAAAGAACATTCTGTTGGTTTGTGAGTATATTGCTCAACTCAAAGGAATTACAACGCAAATGGTTGTGAATGCCACTACAGAGAATGCCCTCAGATTGTTCCCCAAAATTAAGAAAATTGACTCACACAATTAGCATTAAATGTATAGGCCAAATGATATCTCTTATTGAGATATATCATGCTGTGATAAACATTGTGTAATAAAATGTTCACACAACTGGCGGTAGTGTTACTGTTTATTGTTCTTAAGTCCCATTAATTTAAGAAATATTCCATACGTGCTGAAGGGCTCATGTTCTTCATACCAGTTGGGCCTTGTCTGAAAAGGTAAAACAGTTATTAGTAACATGGTTACAATAATTGGCGCATTTTCAAAGACCTCCCGTTCATCGTGACAACGCAACAAAGACTGGAATATAAATTATGTTTCTGCTTTTTCTGAATCAACAGACTGACAACGGTGAAAGTAATTATTCGTATTGGTTTATATTTGTAATGATTTTTTAAATGTATTGAACAAATAACAATTGCAAAGAGAAAAAGATAAATAGTCGGATAATATAAAACGCTTACGGCTTTCTTCAAAGTGTTTTCGCTCTGGGTGTTTTGTGACATGGCCTGCTGTCCATGCAGAGCGTTGCTCTGGAATCACTACCTGGAGCGATTTAAAGTCGCAGGTGCTCCGTAAATGATGGTCGAAATGTCTCCTTTCTGCTCTTTCCCAAAACTTGCTGCCAATCTCTACTTGACACCACGTTTCTCTCCTCGTGTTTAATAGTAACAGCGCATCTCCTTTGGGTTTTGTCATATTTAAGGTCTTAATTAACACCGCAGTAGCAAATATCGTGGATGGTCTGTAGGACCTCACGGTTTCCATGGATTTGGAAACCTGAGAATGTCACACAACAATGTTGCGATAAAAGAATACGAGACCCCAACGTCATATTTTTAGACATGCATTTCTTCACAACCGAATAACTTAAAGACAAAACAATTGTAATAAAAAATCTAGACTTTAGGCTAGTCATAAACTCGAAAAAAGTTACCTTTATTTTCTAAGTATACATTCTCACATACTCCTAATTGTACTTGTTTTGTTGTTTTTGTTGCTAAAGACAACTTTAAAGATGCAGTCTGTGATTTTTACAATATTTGAAACAACCTTGGTTAGACATGAAATTTAAGGAGGGTGGTTTTGATAACATGGGGCACAAATCATGACAGAGCACAAACGGACCTATTGGTAGTTTCCTCAACCGTAGCCTATTGGTAGTTTCCTCAACCGTAGCCTATTTGTACATTCTACTTTTTAAGAAAAACTAAACATTTTCTCTTTAGTAGCAGTTGACAAAAGTAATTGGCATTCACCATTGTTTATTTCACAATCAATATAAAATAAATCTTGCTTTTGATTTATTGACATAACGTATTACTTTAAATAGTAAAATAGAATGAAAATTGCACAGACAAAAATATTGGGACCTTTATTATTATTTTATTGCACAAACTTTGGAGAAAATATCTACAATCAAGCGCTGTCCGTAGCTCTGAATGAGATTTTTTACACTTCTCAAATAGTATTTTGGCCCACTCTTTTTAAAGGACAATTCCAAAGTAAATAAAACATTTTAAATATAGTATAGTATTTAACATTACATTACATTTAACATTAGTTTTACAGCCGAGAGTACAGTTCGGTTGCTTCTGTATCTGATTTTACTTGAAATACCACAAAGTCCAGAATCCAATGTGAATTTTGCTCCTGTGCAATGCAAGTCGCTTCAGTGGAGTCGAGTCTAGCCTAATGACCTTGTCTACTAGGTTGAAATTATACACCGCAATTTTAAACATTTACTATGGGTCACAATATCGTTCCAGAGCTATAAGCCCTATAACGCTTAATTAGGTACAGATTTTTTCAGAATCTGCAACAGATTATATAATTAATTTATGTTCATTCATCCAAGTACAGTATTTACACAATCACTGCTACATTGAAGCTGATGATGCTACCTCCACTCCAGATAGGCATGGCTGGATGAAAAGCCCAAACAACGAACTAGTTAGCCAGTTAGCCACTCACCCATTGCTCTAACTCATCTTTGGTTCGTTATTTGCATTGTTCCAAAAAGTATACAACCACCCAGGATTTAAATAGAACAGAGTTAGCAGTACTCTGTTAGGCATTTAATAATTTTATGTTTGTTCCTCCAAGTATTTACAAAATCACTGATAGCTACATTGAAGCTAATTATGCTTACACCAATCCAGATAGAACTCAAAAAATTACGCAGACCATTTTTGGAAGTGCAGAATGCATTGAAAATGTGTTTTTTTCACTATGGTGTTGGACAAATGACCTGGAAAACGATTTTGAGGTGTTTGATGACTGGAGTGTCCGTTTAAGCAAACTCTTAGGTTTGATGATACACAGATTTCTGACACTGGGCTATACATTTTGCTTCAATATATTTTGATAACCTAGTGCCAGAAGCAGGAAAGCAACCTTGCATCGTCATTGAGCCTCCTTCATGTTTCACCGTAGGGATTGTGTTTTTTTCTTACTACCGTTCCCTTCACTTTGTACTTGTGAACCATGCGTTCAACTGTGTTTCTGGGAACAATCAGTGCTTTCGCTATCTTTTTGTATCCTGTTTCTGGTTTGTGAAAGGTGATGATCTCTTAAATTTTTGGACCATTATTTTGACTTTGCCATGTTTCTCACATGCAGTCAAACGTGACACTCAACAAACCCATAGCCAGTTCAGGTATTTCATGTGTTCCAGCTCAAACACACCTGGTGCAACTAATGAAGCCCTTGATTAATTACTTAAGACAACACCTGTTTTGCATATTTGTGCTGTTGTGAGCGATTTTATTCAGGGGGTTGAATCGTTTTGAGACTGGAGAAGTCATAATGAGTTGATTTTCAGTTGGATTTGGGAAAACCACTTGATTCGTTCGTTGCGTTGAGCTTTTTTAATTGCTTTAGTCAATTCGTTCATTGCAAAGATCTGAAAGTCTGTACGTTTTGACAATAAACCTGATTTGCAATGGGGTTGAATAACTTTGATTGCAACTGTGTGCCCTTTTCACAATATTGGTTGAATTGTTGGTCCAAAACAAGTCTTCAGCTATGTACAGTAAATGCAGAGGATTGTAAAAGTGGAGCAACATGCTCACTGCTCTGCTTCATAAAGTCAACAATCGTTCTCTTTGTTTTGCTGACGTCGAAGGACGACAATGCCAGTTTGGATACCTCCTCCCTGTACACTGACTACACAGTAAAAACGTCAGTGTTAAATTAACACTCTCAGTGTGTATATAGGTCCACTGTCTCAGTGTTTATATAGGTCCAGTGGACCTATATACACACTGGAGAGTGTTAATTTAACACTGACGTTTTTACTGTGTAGGGTGGCATCTGAGCAGGGCAATACAGTCATGTGTATATGATATCATATAATAATGTAATAACATATATTAACTCCCTTTACCTGATCATTTTGGTCTTAGTAAGTAGGTACTTCCCAAAACCTTTGTTTGGGAGAAACACATTGACTGCCCTGATTACACTGGGCGTTGCTGCAATGAAACAAGGCCTTAATCAGAATTGCACATCATGAAATTGCAGTGAGAATGGGATTACTTAAAAATATTCAGAAGGATTCTACCTGTAAGCAAAGATGATGCGTTGGTCTCAGGCCGGGTGTCTGTCAAACACTTTGTGACAACTGCTGTTGTAAAAAGGGCTTTATAAATAAATTTGATTGATTGATTGATTGATGGTTTGTATTCAAAAGAGTTATGCCTAAAATCAGAAAAGGAATTAAAAAAAGGGTTCCCTCATTTGTCAGACAACACTTTTCCCCAACTAATATACACCATATCATTGTTGTAATAGTCGCATAATACATATTTGTTGGAAATTTTAACAAGACTCAATTCCGTTTTTATTGGATTTCATGTTTTCTGGACACATTTCAAGTGTTAAAGCTGAGGAAAAAAGCTAAGAGATTGATGGTGCCTAAATGAGCCTAATGAGATTTTTAATTCTTCTGATTCATTTAAAGCCTACAGATTTATTATGCGTGTTCGAATGACTCTACATAATTGTTATATCAGACTGGTATATAAATAACTACGCTATGAGTTGTTTCTGTAGTAATTGTGACTTTGTAGAGAATTTGTGATCCGCTCGAACACACCGTTACAATAGGGTGGGAGGCGGACGGATGTAAAAAATGTGGAGACAACGTGGATGTGCATTGTACGCGGTCTACAGCCTTTCTTAGTAGGCATTCTGGGTTAAACTAAGATTAGGATTATGGAGAGATAATGAATGAGGATACCGTGTGTGACCAATTGACAGATAGGCCTACGCAAATGAACAGCCTCAGCGACATTTAGGAAATAATGGCATTTTAATAGTTATGCTCGATTCTGTACTGTATCTAGTAGGAGACCGATGCGCACTCGACTTGTGTAGCGAGTGGTTCGAGATTTTGATTGGTCGTTTTGAATGACTGCTACATCTGATGTTAATGTGCCCTTCCCTTCTCCACCATCTGCTAAAACCGGCGCCTGTAGCACAGCAGGATCATGCGAAAGAAGGCATCTACTTGTGCGAATGCAGATAGATGTCTTACACTAACGAGGAAGTGTTTTTAAACCATACGAATCGTATTGTCTACTAATGAATGGCTGATTTGCCTAACGTGCTTCCTGACTAGCGAAAGGCGACGTCGCATATCATGGTGGCTGGTGAGTTGGTACAGGAGCATCCGCGCTGTGACGACGCACCTGAACAAATTGACATTTCATTCAAGACGCCGTTGGACAATAACTGTGTCTCAGACGATGATCAGTACTCCAGTCTAACGAATGGAGCGGTGCGTGAGACAAAACAGGACACTGAGGCGTTGGAACAACAGATCTCACCAGATGAGAAACATGCTATGCTTCCTGGGGTGAAATCTCTCGAAACAAAGCTCTATTTGGGAAGGTTCGCTGTTTTAGCTGTGTTCAGCCTCTACTCCCTTGTCAACGCGTTTCAATGGATCCAGTACAGTATCATAGCCAACGTTTTTACTCACTTCTACGGTGTATCAAGCGACAAGATCGACTTGCTGTCAATCGTGTACATGGTCGCATATATCCCTTTGATATTCCCTGCTACATGGTTACTAGATAAAAAAGGACTAAAACTGACAGCCCTTATGGGCGCCGGTTTAAACTGCGTCGGCGCCTGGGTGAAATGTGCCAGCGTCCGGCCTGATCTTTTCGGTGTAACAATGACAGGACAGGTAATATGTTCCTTAGCCCAAGTCTTCATCCTTGGGCTTCCCTCTAGGATTGCTTCCGTGTGGTTTGGTCCGAAGGAAGTGTCAACTGCATGTGCTACGGCCGTGCTCGGTAACCAGGTGTGTTATTCAATAATGTAGTCCAATGATGTTGTAAGATGTAGGTTACATACTTAATAAAACAGGTAGGCGCCATTGATGTATTTTCTCTGATCCCTCTCTAGTTGGGCACGGCAATTGGCTTTTTGCTTCCTCCTGTATTGGTCCCTAACACTGTGGAAGATATTGAGCTGATGGGTCACAATATCAGCATCATGTTTTATGGAACAGCTGTAGTCTCCACAGTTCTCTTCATTTTGACAGTAATTGGTAAGTTGAAGATGACATAATCCTGTCTGCAGATTTGTACCTAATGGGGCCTAACAACGGTTACCGGTGAGTTGGCTAGAATTACCCCAGGGGAGGCAATTTAACCACTACAGCATGTGATTTGGACCTGGATCCATATAAGCTTGTGCAGTGAGTGAACCTGCCCTCTCAAGTTGACTCGTGGGGCAGGGGTCCGCATGGCGTAGTGGGCTAAGTCGCTCTATTGTAGGACAGTCTACATCATGATGGTCATGGGTTCAAGCCTGACCATGGGTTCTTTGTCTTTCCCCGGGCCTCCTGCACGAGGCAGTGCAAAATTGACATAGTGCTGCCTTGGATTTGGGTTAGATCAGATTATCCATCCTGCCACATCGCTCTCTAGCGACTCCTTGTATTCAGATAGGGCCCCTGTAAATTAAATTGCGGAAGTATAGTTGGTACGTATTCATTCCGCACACGATCTGACTAAAGCCTTCCGTGTTGGGTGAACAGTGCAAAAAGAATCTGCGGCTCGGGCGACATATGGTTGGATGAACCATGTGCGCGCCCCTTGTCATCCCACAGAGCTGTACAAGGAGTTGCGGAGCTGCCGACAAGGCAGGATTAGAGTGGGAATTGGGAAGAGAGGAAAATCTAAAAATAGTAGTAGTACAGCTGTGGGGGGAAGAACTTTTATAGTTATCAGATGGCTCAGTGGTTAGGGAGTCAGACTTGTAGTTAGAAGGTTGCCAGTTCGATTCCCTCATGTGCCATAAAGTCGTTGGGTCCTGGAGCAAGCACTTTACCCTACATTGTTTCAGTGGGATGTCCCTGTATTCCCTGTTAGTCCCTCTGGATAAGAGCATCCACTTAATGAATGGAACAGGGGTTTCAAACCGTTTCCACAGATTGCCTAGTGTATGCTTGGTTTTTGGTCTTTCCTTCCAATTACTGCTCAATTAAGACCAAGCCTGCCAGGTGAGGGAAGATCCTAACCAATTAGTGACCTAATCAATCAGTCAGGTACAAGGTAAGTGAAAACCTGCATACACTAGGCCCTCTGTGGAACCGGTTGAGTCCCCTGGAGTAGAATGTTATGACCTCAGTTGCAGCTGACTACAGAGATTTTTCACGGGCTACAGTACGGTACTTTATGATAATACAAACTACGCAAAATTCACTGTGAACTGTGATTGCGTATGAGTTCTTGCACTCAAAGACCACTGGTAACGGTGTTGTAAAGCTAGTCATTACGTTATAAAGCTGTACATCCAGGTAGTGTTGACTGCATCTTTTGTCCTAGTCATGAAAAACCGACCCCACCTCCCTCCCAGCCACGCTCAAGCTGTCCTTCCAGACTGCGCTCCTGAAGATTACTCCTACAGACGGTCCATCATCAACCTGTTCAAGAACAAACCTTTCATCCTGCTACTCGTCAGTTATGGTGAGACAACTGACACATCGTCATCTATGTCTCGGTTTTTATGTCATTACAACACTGTTATCATGTTATTACTTCTTTATTTCAATTCAGGTAAAAGTGAGACATCTAAGTGCTTAGTTAAATAGTTTAACTTTTATATCCATTGAATTGATATGACTGTGGCAAGATGAAACATTTTATTTAACAGAAATCCATTTTGCTTCACATTTTCTTTCAGGCATTATGACTGGTTCATTCTACTCAGTGTCAACGATTCTCAATCAAATGATAACTGCTTGTTATGAGGTAATACGAGTAACAGTGTCCATCTACAGTTATTGAAAAATAAAGGTTATTTGATTCACTACATAAAACACAAAACGCAATCTCTTGAAAGAGACAAAAGTCAACACTTTTTAGAGAAGAGGGTTTTCTCTGTAAACGCAAGGAGTAAAATGTGAGCTCAAAACATGACACGACACTCTCATTCCATTGTGTACTGTTTTTAGTTCATTAGCGACTTTCACGCATGCCTGGTACCCATTGAGGAAAGACAAGCAAGTTTCAGTGAGCTCTGGTAGCAGGCTTCTCCCACTGTAAAATGTCAGATAATGAAAACATTACTCCATGAATTCATGAACTGTACCCCCTAAACCCATGTGAAAAATTAGTTATTCAATGAATTCCTGCCATAATTCTTCTGTTCTTCCTGAGCTGTGAGCTAAGTGTACATAACCAAAATGCCTTCCTGTTGACATGATATTCTGAAACATTTACCAGAAAAGGTTGCTCCACCCCCCACTAATATGAACCTCCTTACCCTAGAATCAGAACCTGAATGCAGGCCGGATTGGCCTCACCTTGGTGGTGGCCGGAATGGTGGGGTCCATCATCTGTGGACTGTGGCTGGATCAAACCAAAACCTACAAGTAGGTGTGATCCCCATGCACAGTGCTAATGATGGACCTACTGTAAATCACATTTGTTCTTTGGTTAAAATCATAAAACTGTGATGCAGATGAAGCAGTCATAAGTTTCAGGAAACTGTTGATATATGTTGATGATGATGAAACTGATGTTATATACATGTACATATATTTAAAATGTATTTTTTAAATCTTTGTCTACTGCAATAGCTACTTGGTGGAAAAGGGATAAAGACACAAATGCAGTAGTCATTTCTCATTATTTAGATGAGCTGTAATGAAGCAGGTATTTAGTAACATGCTGTTAGTGCATGTCAGTTTGAATTATCTGATTTCGGGAGATATCCCAAATGACTTGGCATGCTCCATTGCTCTGAAAGTCACCCTGCCCTCTACAGATTATATTCTGTAGAAGTTGAATGACGTGTGAACTACCCCTTCCAATTATTTTGTATGTTTGCAATATTTAATTACAGCAAGACCAAAATAGCATTGCATTTTCGATAGGCTGTAAATATGCTTTAAGGCACCTGCCTTTATTTTTTCTATAAGTTATGGACATTGTTCTAAAAAAACATTGTGCTAAAACAAATATATTAAAGAATAAGCATATGAACAATGGACCATATGGTTCCATCTGAAAAATAAATGGTTGATAATGAGTATTTTAATAATAATCAGATTTTATAAACTTGTTGGATGTCTCCCAGGTCCCAGTCCTAAGGTGGGCCTGGAGTTTGTAATAAAGTCAATATGCTGACTTTGCCTGACTTTGTGCCTGACTTTATGCCTTTATGCCTGACTTTGTAAGGCCCTGAGACATGTAGCATAATGTAGCATTATGTAGGATAATGTAGCATAGTGTAGGATAATGGTGGAGTGATGTACGTGTTGCTTTCTAGTGCCTTTTCAGTGTCGAGTCTCTCTGCGTTGAATGTATCCACTTGTATTTACATCAAGGTTCTGTCTTTTGATTGGTTCTCAGAATGACCACTTTGATAGTCTACATCTTGTCCTTCATTGGAATGCTGGTGTTTACCTTCACACTAGACCTCAACATCTACCTGGTGTTTTTCACTGCCGGAGTGCTCGGGTAAGGCTGGAGATAAAATGATCATTGGGTTTGGCTACATATTTGTGTAACTGACATCGCTAATGGGAAAATACACTATAGCCACAACCTTCTTTTCCTATAAGTATCTAAATAATTTAGATATTTGATTGATTATAAAGAGATGAAATGTTGATGAAGAAGTGCATGTTAACCATTGTGTCTAGACAAAATCATTGTCAATAGGGTGTCATTTAGGACATTTAAAATGCATATGATTTACTCTCCATGCCCTGTTGAAACTATGTACCTTTTAGACAACAGCTTGGCATTCAAGCTCTCCTTCTGATTCATGTTTCCCCAGAGGGCAGAAGTGTTTACTTTACAAAACAAATGTAATTATTAGTAAGGACCTCGCATTATACTCTGGATTGCCAGTAAAAGTTTGTTTTTCTTTAGGTTTTTCATGACTGGTTACTTGCCGCTTGGCTTTGAATTTGGAGTTGAAATTACGTACCCTGAATCTGAAGGCACCTCTTCTGGACTTTTAAATGCTTTTGCACAGGTGAAAATAATGCAGTCTTGATTGTGTGCTAAACACCTGGAACCACTGGCTACAGTGGGTCTGAGAAATGTTGTTTTTCTTTCACAATGAAGCTGGAAGAGGGTTATGAACCCGTCAGTGTATAGCATTGGGCTCAGCTCTGTCTCCGTCCCCCTTTAGATCTTTGGGATTGTATTCACATTGATCCAAGGAAAACTGACAACAGACTATAACCCTCTGGTTGGGAACATTTTCCTCTGTGTCTGGATCTTTCTGGGCATCTTCCTCACAGGTTAGTGTTCTTCTCTGTTGTCTTTCCTAGACCGTCTGCCCTGAAACAAATACATTACTATGTAGGCGACATCGCAACTTTGTGTGTGCACGTGTTGTTTCAGAAGGTGCACTTAATTTCTACCATTTGTTTTTCAGCCTTGATCAAATCCGAACTGAAAAGAAACAATGTCAACATGGGCTTTGACAGCAAAACTCTTCAAGCAGTAAGTCACGTTGTCTACATTTAGCTGTCAGAGGTTCTCTTGTCCTTTTCTGTCTGCTGAAAGGTCACCATACTCTCAATCACATGACCTTTTCCTTGGATGACACAGTTGCGTGTCTGTTTTATCACATGTGCTGGGCAGATATTCAAATACCTCACACTCCTGCTAGGCCTCAGCCAATGAGCTCTCTCTTTTGTGTATCATGTTGGGCAAGGCAAATTAAACCTTTAATGCATTTGTTTTTAGTGTTCTAAGTTTGACAGTTCACTGGGTAGCCAGATTCCAAAAGATTTTTTTATAGTGATAATGTTGCATAAAATTGCCCTCCACGAATATTGGCACCCCTACTAAAATGAGCAAAAAAGGGTTAGTAAAAATGCATCGTTTGGTGAATTGGTGTAATGTCACAATGAAAAAATTACAAACATCCAACCACTTTATTCAGAGAAAAAGATAATCTGTCATCAAGAATTAATTATTTCTAACAAAACCATGTGTGCCACAATATTAGAAAACAATTGCATTATAGTTCCCAGTAACATTGTTAATTTACCTTTAATTTACCAGGCAAGTTGACTGAGAACACCTTTTCAAAATTTGCAGCAACAGCCTGGGGAGAAGGGGGGGGGGAATGAATGAGCCAATTTAGAGATAAGGATGATTAGTTTGCTATGATGGTATGAGAGTCAGATTGGAAATGTGTCCAGGACACCAGGGTTAACACCCTTACTCTTACAAGTAGTGCCATGGGATCTTTAGTGACCATAGAGAGTCAGGACACCTGTGTAACATCCCATCTAAAAGACGACAATGCCCCATCATTGCCCTGGGGCATTGGGAAGGATCTTTAGACCATAGGGAAGAGTGCCCCCTACTGGCTCTCCAACACCACTTCCAGCAGCACTGGTCTCCCATCCAAGGACTAACCAGGCCTGACCCTGCTTAGCTTTAGAAGCAAACCAGCTGTGCAATACAGGGCCCTATGCTGCTGCCCTTGCGTGAATGCCCAATGATGTTAGTATCTGGCCCAGTGATAATGTATGGCACAGTGTTGGTTTAATGAACACTGTTTGGTTGATTTCATTGTCACTAGACACTTGAGTGATGAGAAGGCTTAGTCTCGTGAACAATGCACATGAATGAACGGTTTCTTTCATCTTGTCTTAGGTCCCCACTGAGTGCCCTTCAGACAAGCCAACCAATGATGTCAAGATGCAAACTTCCGTCAGCTTTTCCCGTGAGACTTCACTGTAACCCGACACTGGAAGGGGTCACTGGACATTCCACAACGTTTGAGACTGAGGTTTCTTGAATTTTCTTTTGGGATTGTATGTTTTAGGGCACCAAGTTGACCATTTTAACAAGAAGCAGGTGTTAACCTAAGTTAAATAATTTTTATGCTCACACATTAAATTACAAGGTAATGTGATGAAAAATATAATAAGTCAAACAGTCAGTAAAACCAAACCAATGTCATGGAAATGCCTTGGAAATGTGTGAGGTAAAATGTATGTGAGTAAAAGATGTTCATCTTGATTCTCTTCTGAAAATTTAGCCTATATTTAGGCTACTAGTGCTAGTTGTCTTTCACAATGTGTACGTAAATACATTGAGTGTTATGCTCAGACAGTGAATGTCTACCATTATACGCTAATGTCACTGTCACCAATCTCATTATAGCAAAAAACTACTCTCCACTAATTTCAATGTTGTTGTAGTCGGAAGGTTGCCAGTTCAATTCCTGACTGTGTCAAATGTCGTTGTGTCCTTGGGCAAGGCACTTACCCTAATTGCTCCCAGGTCATTGCTGTAAATTAGAACTTGTTCTTAGTCAACTTACCTGGTTAAATAGAGGTTACATAAATCAAAAGAAATATGAACAGGCAGTAACACTTACCAGTTACTACGGTATTTCGAAACATGAAAAGGACAATTTCTAAATGTTATGCAGTGTTAAGTCCCAAATATTTCAAAATTAGACTTGAATAACCCACATTGTGGGCCTGTTACAATACACAAATAGAGATGGATTTATAAACATCATTAGATTTTTTTTATCATTCTACTATAACTCTAGATATTCTGCTGTGGTTGGGAATTAAATTGGTACATGATGGACGTAAAAGATTGGCTAAATATTTTTAATTCTTATGGTAAAAATATTCAAAACTATATATATATATATATATATATATATATATATATATTTATATATATGCAAAAGTTCAGGCACCCCTGACAATTTCCATGATTTTCATTTATAAATAATTGGGTGTTTGGATAAGCAATTTCATTTTGATCTATCAAGTAACTGAAAAACACAGTAATATTTTGGTAGTGGTTCATTGGATAGGTTCATTGGATAAACAGATAATGTGCAATATGCATCAAAATGAAATTAGACAGGTGCATAAATTTGGGTTGATTTGTGATTTGAATACCTGTAACTACCTAGCACTGTTAAGTTGGAACACACAATTGGTTTGGTGAGCTCAATAAGCCTTGAACTTCATAGTCAGGTGCGTCCAATAATGAGAAAAGGTATTTAAGGTGGCCAATTGCAAGTTGTTGTTCTCTTTGACTCTCCTCTGAAGAATGGCAACATGGGAGCCTCAAAACAACTCTCAAATGACCTAAAAAACAAGGACTGTTCAACATTATGGTTTAGGAGAAGGCTACAAAAAGCTATCACAGAGATTTAAGCAGTCACTGTCCAATGTGAGGAACATAGTGAGGAAATGGAAGACCACAGGCACAGTTCTTGTTAAGGCCAGAAGTGGCAGGCCAAGTAAAATATCGGAGGCAAAGAATGGTGAGAACGGTCAAAAACAGCCCAGAGACCACTTCCAAAGACCTACAACATCATCTTGCTGTAGGTGGTGTCACTGTGCAGGGTGACAATTCAGCACACTTTGCACAAGGGGAAGCTGTACAGGAGAGTGATGTGGAAGGAGCCTTTTCTGCACACACACCACAAACAGAGTCGCTTGAGGTATGCAAACGCACATTTGGACAAGCCAGCTCCATTTTGGATGAAGATCCTGTAGATTGATGAAAAATAGTTATTTGGTCATAACAAGGGGTGTTATGCATGGCGGCAAAATAAGACAAATCCAAGACAAACACTTGCTACCTACAGTAAAATTTGGTGGAGGTTCCATCATGCTCTGGGGCTGTGTGGCCAGTGCCGGTACTGGGAATCTTGCTAAAGTTGAGGGTTGCATGGATTCCACTCAATATCAGCAGATACTTGAGAATAATGTAGAGGAATCAGTCAAAGTTGAAGTGACCTAAAACACTGCTCAAAATCATGGAAATTGTCAGGGGTGCTTAAACCTTTGCATACTGTGTGTGTATATATATATATATATATAATATTTTCGATGAAATAATGCATATTTTAGCTACCATTTACCGGTGATGTACAGCAGGTGTATTCAACTCTTACCCTATGAGGGCTGGTCTGACTGGGTTGAGTGGATCATGTATGATGTACAGAATAATACGCGTCATCAAATTACCGTACTTTACAGCTTTTGCGCAGAGTTTTAGTACACTGATAAATCTCAAAGTAAGACTATAATAGCAACAATTCTAGGTAGCATAGCAAAATGCATGTATATTCAAGTGAAAATATGTGCATTAGAGAGCACTGAAATATTATTTATTATTATTTTCTGATTGTTTCACTGTAGTGGTTGTAGCCAGATTTGTTTGCAAATGCTTCTTCATATTGTACATCTTCAAAATGTTTATATCATTAAATGGTAAATGGTAAATGGACTGCATTTATATAGCGCTTTTTCTGACCAACAATGGCCACCAAAGCGCTTTACATTGCCTCACATTCACCCATTCATTCACACATTCATACACCGACGGCGGTGTCAGCCATGCAAGGCGCCAGCCAGCTCGTCGGGAGCAGCTGGGGTTAGGTGCCTTGCTCATGGACACCTCGAC
>JACXGM010011489.1:0-24971 GCA_016801145.1 Umbra pygmaea | reverse complement strand
GGCATTGATTCAACAAGGTGCTGAAAGCATTCTTTAGAAATGTTGGCCCATATTGATAGGATAGCATCTTGCAGTTGATGGAGATTTGTGGGATGCACATCCAGGGCACGAAGCTCCCGTTCCACCACATCCCAAAGATGCTCTATTGGGTTGAGATCTGGTGACTGTGGGGGCCATTTTAGTACAGTGAACTCATTGTAATGTTCAAGAAACCAATTTGAAATGATTCAAGCTTTGTGACATGGTGCATTATCCTGCTGGAAGTAGCCATCAGAGGATGTGTACATGGTGGCCATAAAGGGATGGACATGGTCAGAAACAATGCTCAGGTAGGCCGTGGCATTTAAACAATGCCCAATTAACACTAAGGGGCCTAAAGTGTGCCAAAAAAACATCCCCCACACCATTACACCACCACCCCCAGCCTGCACAGTGGTAACAAGGCATGATGGATCCATGTTCTCATTCTGTTTACGCCAAATTCTGAATGTCTCAACAGAAATTGAAAATTGTAGCCTCTTTTTCCTATTTGTAGTGGAGATGAGTGGTACCCGGTGGGGTCTTCTGCTGTTGTAGCCCATCCGCCTCAAGGTTGTGCGTGTTATGGCTTCACAAATGCTTTGCTGCATACCTCGGTTGTAACAAGTGGTTATTTCAGTCAAAGTTGCTCTTCTATCAGCTTGAAGCAGTCTGCCCATTCTCCTCTGACCTCTAGCATCAACAAGGCATTTTCGGACACAGGACTGCCGCATACTGGATGTTTTTCCCTTTTCACACCATTCTTTGTAAACTGTAGAAATGGTTGTGCGTGAAAATCCCAGTATTTGAGCAGATTGTGAAATACACAGACCGGCCCGTCTGGCACCAACAACCATGCCACGCTCAAAATTGCTTAAGTCACCTTTCTTTCCCATTCTGACATTCAGTTTGGAGTTCAGAAGATTGTCTTGACCGGGACCACACCCCTAAATGCATTGAAGCAACTGCCATGTAATTGGTTGAGTAGATAATTGCATTAATGTGATACGGATGGGTTTTCCTAATAATCCCTTAGGTGAGTGTATGTCCATATCTACTGTGCAATTTTGGAGAAAAGATTCAACCCAAAAATCTAGATTTTTTACAATGTTACAATTCCTGACTTTGCACTGCCCCCTAATACTCAAATATGGTTTCCCATCCCTTATGAAAAAAGTATACTTCAAGTTTATCTTTATAAGTATACTTATTTATATAATAATTAAACTCACTTGGCCTACTTTTTAGTTTTTTTAGTACACTTTAAAGTATGTTTACAGTTTATTTTAAGTATACTTTTGAATACTTTAAACCAACCTGTGTAGTGCCCTTTTAGTTTATGAAGTAGACTTTTCTAAATGTTCCATACACACAATATATACAGTAATTTATAGACATTTCCATTAATACTCCAATTTATAATTATTAGTATAGTATAAGAGTATTGGGCTTCAAAATGTTTTGGTAGTATAGCATACTGTTATGCTATACTAATAATTATCTATATTGCTGCATCCACCAGACATCATGCTGAACCCTATGTAAGAGTTTAAAGCACTGATTTATTGTCAAGTGGTGATTTATTAAACTGAGGTAATTGGTGTCAGATTGAAGGCCCATCCACAGATGAGGAGGATGAGGAGACTGCATCAGTATCTTCAAGGAGGCCTGAGGTAGGCACAGGTTTGCACATTATATAATTAAGTGTCTACCTGTGAGGTGCTAATAGTGTGTATATAACCTATTATTATTTTATTGGCTGCAGGATGCTGACACCATTCTGTGACCAGTGACCACCCCCAACAGGCAGCTTCAACCTGAATAAAACAATAATAATTGTGACTTGTGTGTCTGGTAAATTAAGGGAAAAGTTGAGGAGAGAGTGAACTTAACATGGTTTGGACCATATTAACCAAAATAATTATTGGCATATCTGTCCAGTGTTGGGTAAAGTAGCTTGTACAGTTGCATTCCAGTTACTTGCTGAGTTCACAAGTTTTGGGAAGTCCCTAATTAAAATAAAATGTTCAGGTAAATGAAGATGATATCTTACTGGTGACCATGATTGATATTTTCTTTACTCTTTCTATTTGTTTTATAGGTTACTTTTAAGATTTGGACTCCATGTGACTGAAAAGTATAACTTTACCCAACACTGTAACTGTCACTTATGACCCTGCCTGTTTCATTGTCCTCAAACTGCTTCGATGCCCCTGTCTTCCTCTACATCCATTATGACCCTGCCTGTTTCATTGTCCTCAAACTGCTTCGATGCCCCTGTCTTCCTCTACATCCATTATGACCCTGCCTGTTTCATTGTCCTCAAACTGCTTCGATGCCCCTGTCTTCCTCTACATCCATTATGACCCTGCCTGTTTCATTGTCCTCAAACTGCTTCGATGCCCCTGTCTTCCTCTACGACCATCCTTTGCTGCCTCTCTCTCCTCAGACCTTTTATGTATCACAGCACATGAAACTCCAATGTAATCTACAAATGTATGCTATCCCTTCCCTCGAATCCATACCGCTCATGCAGGTATTTGTCAGAAAAAGCCAACGGGTCTGCACTGTCCCTGAAAGTACATTCTCTTTGAAATGCCCTGCATATGATTATCGCTACCTCATCCACCACCTTATGAATGAAAGGACACGCCATAATTATGCGTCCGACACATGGTTTAAGCTCCCTATTTAAGGACATTTAATTGATTCATTACAACGATCAGACCAACTAAACAAATGTATGTTCAAATGTATTACATTTATTATTAAAGTGCATTTGCTTTAATTTTTGGACTGATAGTTGTTAAATGAAATAAAATGGCACAATGCCAGAGAGTCTGATGTAATATCATCACATTCCAAGCACAGGTGAGGTCAGTGTTAATGGTATTCTGGTTAAGTATCAAGCTAGGCTCAGCCTGACACTTAGCCTGCCCTGGACCAGGTTAGTTTCCCAGCATAAGTAATCCGGGAAACTGAGTTTGAACTATTTTAAGTTAGCTTTATGGAACGGAATTCACCGAAAATAAGTCTGACTAACCAAATAAGCCTGGCTTGTTTTCTAAACTTGTTTTATGGAACAACCCCCAGGGTGAATCCAACCATTGCTGCATTATACTGAGGGACGTAACAACATCTAACATGTCAACTTACAGCACTTTAAACAGCTTTCATATTATAGATGAAAACCCAAATCGCCGTGGTAACCGCTGCGCTCATATAATTCAATGCATTCAAATGACCCGCTTGGAACTATTTGGAGACCCATGAACCACGTGACCGTACCACGTGACTGTAGCATTTTTTCCCCTACATTGATGCAACTTTCAAGGGCTCTGACACACACTGAAGTAGTAAAAGTTGACTAGTTAATCCAAAAGATGTACCAGGTATACTTAACAGTCATCTATTGTTCTATACAGCCCCCTGGTGGTGAAACCAACCTATAACTGGGCCATCATTTAATTTGAAATATTTTTGGAAGGGGTATTTTGTTTATTAAATGTATTCACACAACAGTACAAAAGTGAGATTAGGGAGACAAATATGTAGATGTACACAGATAAGAAGAGTTGGGCTCGAACCCCTGTTAACAGTAGACAAGCATGGTCCAGAGTTGGGATTTAGACTGCTAATTTTACCTACAGCTTACATTCCCCAGTAATGATCCAAGGCTGATTGTGATTATGCACATAGGTTTTTTATTGAAATAGTTTTTAGTCCTTGATACAATAAATAACACATATCTAATCCACATAATGTGTTAAAGGCTCAGTGCAGTCTAAACAGGTTTGCATTGGCATAAACGCTGTCTTGCCGTGACATTACCAGGCATACATGAATAATTATCCAACAACAAATAATCCAAAGATCTTTACCAACAACATCAGATTTCTATTTGTTCCCCACCACCGAAAGTCCTAGCAAAATTTCCTGCTTAGGAAAGTTATTTGCTAAGAAGCTACTTTGTCAATATTGATTGAAACCTTAAAAAATAAACTGTGTTATTGTTAGCCTGAAATCATTTGTTGTTTTAAATTATATTTAAAAAATACAATATTAATTCCTGAATGTACCATCAAAAACATTGACATTTTGCCCATTGCTGTATAATAAACAATATTTAAACATCAAACAATCATTTTTCATTACTAATCTGCGTCCTATTTGGATATTGGTTTGGATATTGGTGTGTGGAGAGTGTGTTCTGTGTTTGTATACAGGTTAGCGTGTGAAGGCTCTTGACTGGCTCTGGATGCCAAGGCCAGCATGGTGACATTGTATACCTCCGTCTCGTCTCCTTTCAGGATGAGGGGCGCACACACCTGCACAACCTCATTGGGCTGGAATCACATGTACATTCAACCAAATACAAAAACACAAAAACTTGAGTTAGTTAAACACCAATCTAATGTGCATGTGTATATATCAGAAGAGGAACATACATTTTTAGTAATGGAGAAAGACACATGGAGAAAGAGTCAGAGTATTTCATATGTAGATTTTGTAATACATGTACATATACACTCACCGACCACTTGATTAGGTACACATTAATAGTATCAGGTTGGACCCCCTTTTGCCTTCAGAACTGCCTTAAAGATTCCTTACGTGATATTAGGTGATATTTAGGCCTGTCAGGCTAAAATGGGTCACCACGGTATTTTCTCTGTGTCTTGGTTCGTATTATTTCTCTTGTTCTACTGTGTCTAGAGGTTGGTATTTTCTCTGTGTCTTGGTTCGTATTATTTCTCTTGTTCTACTGTGCCTAGAGGTTGGTATTTTCTCTGTGTCTTGGTTCGTATTATTTCTCTTGTTCTACTGTGTCTAGAGGTTGGGCCATCTATGCTACCTCATTAGACATCACTGTTCAGCTCTGGTTTGATTGACACTTCTGACATCTGTACTTCCTCTACTTTAACGAACCATATGTCACACCCTTTAGGGACTCCCTGCCTGATGCTAAGAAAGTGGCTACCATAGTGGTAAGAAGCACCGTTAATAAAACTATAAAACAAAACTATGATTCTAATTAGATTGTTCATATAATATAAATATAATGGTACACATCCGGACTAAAATGGGTGGGCCTAAAAAATTGTTTTGCGATTAGTAAAGTTGCGGCTGGTAGCTTTAATTCTTCATGGCATAGATTGAACAAGGTGCTGGAAATATTCCTCAGAGAGTTTGGTCCACACGGACATTACTGCATCTATGATGCAAATCTCCCATTCCACCACATCCCAAAGGTGCTCGATTGGAATGAGATCTGGTGAATGTGGAGGCCATTTCAGTACAGTGAATCCATTGTCATGTTCAAGAATCCAGTTTGAAATAATGTGAACTTAGTGACACTAGTATGATCCTGCTAGAATTAGCCATTAGAGATTGGTAAACTGTGGTCATAAAAGGATGGACATGGGCAGCAACAATACTCAGGTAGGCTGTGGCATTCAAACAATGCTCAATTGGTACTAAGGGGCCCAAAGTGTGCCCACAAATTTAACCACCCCCACCAGCCTGAACCGTTGATACAAGGTAGGATTGATCCATGCTTTCCTGTTGTTTACAACAAATTCTGACCCTACCATCCTAATGTCGCAGCAGAAATCTACACTCATCAGACCAGGCAACATTTTTCAAATCTTCTATTGTCCAATTTTTTGTGGGCATGTGCAAATTGTAGCTTCAGTTTCCTGTTCTTAGTTGACAGGTGTGGCACCCGTTGTGGTCTTCTGCTGCTGAAGTCAATCTGCTCAAAGGTTTGACATGTTGTGCGTTCAGAGATGCTCTTCTGCATATCTTGGTTATAACAATTTGTTATTTGAGTATTATTGTCACAAATACTGTTGGTGTTGTTTTTGAAGGAAGGGAGACCGGATGCAGGAAGCTCGTGTTCTTTCTTTTATTTGTAACACTTAAAGTAAAAAACCTATGCCATCATTTGACTTTCTAATCTGAGGGGCTACTGGGTGTCCAAAACAAACAAACCTAGGCAGTACAAGGTGACACAAACTCAATGCAATTAACGCATCACAACACGGAAATTAGATTTGATATCTTTTACTTAGATTTAACCTTCACAGGACGATTCTGTTACATTAACGCAGTGGGTCACAAAACCGTTCTCTACATATACATAGGTTTAAACCCTCAATACAAAACTCATTAGTATATAACGCTATACCCAGCAGATGGTAAGATAAGCGTTTGTACATGACTCAAAATATCCAACAGAGACAGGAGTCACAATGATTCTGTGGCAGCTAAGACTATATAGCTTACTTGATTACTAAACACCAACTGGTGTGGGTAATTCACCTAATCACCCTTCTCATGCGTAATGATGAACTACCCATGTGCACCTGGCTATTTAGTCTAGTGCCCAGAAGGTGGTGAACCAAACCCAAATAGTACATGTTCAATATACACAAATCAAACACAAATATACACTTCATAATCAAATAGTTCAGTTTTATGCCACGACATGCCCAAAGGTCCCTGCTATGTTGTGACATCTATCAGCTCGAACCAGTTCGGCCATTCTCCTACCGCTGCCATGAACAAGGTATTTTCGTCCAAAGACCGGCCGATCACAGGATACTTTCCCTTGTTTGGACCATTCTCTGTAAACCCTAGAGATGGTTGTGTGGGAAAATCCCAATAGATTTCTGAAACAGTGAAACCAGTCCGTTTGGCACCAACAACCATGCCACGTTCAAAGTCACCTGAATCAACTTTCTTCCCCACTCTGATGCTTGGTTTGAACTTCAACAGATTTTCTTGACCATGTCTACATGCAGAAGTGTCATGCACCTATTTTTTTTAAGGGGGCACAGTGTGCACAACACACGCAAACATGTGCCCACAAATACAGATATAAAAAAGATCCACTTGCCTCAAAAATCTGAGGGGGCACGGGCCCCCTCAGATTCGATGGGCATGACGCCTCTATCTACATGCCTAATTGCACTGCCTTGCTGCCACACGATTGGCTGATTAGAAATTTGCATTAATGAGCAGCTGAACAGTACTACTTAACGAAAGGGCTGGTGGGTGTAGATCCTGTATTGCCACAGTTATCATTATTCTCATTTGTTTGTTGGGGTGACTGTATTCAAAGCAAGAAATACTTTTATAAGCATGTCCAAAGTGAAATAACTCCTATATACTGTAGTATATATAGTATATTAATTGACAGCTTTCTGTGTTTATTTTCTACTGCCAACTAGGGTGTGCATAGTTTTGTTAACTAATAACTAAGAAATAACAGATATGATTCAGCTTATCAAGAGCTCTGTAACAAGTTCATAAGATAAATCTGATGTGTTATAGCTGTTGGCCAACAATCTGCCCATCTTGTAGATTCCATGGGAATTGAGAACCACTCTCCAAAATGACAGGTTACACATCATTCTAGATCTGTGCATGAGAGGCAAATCGAATCATGAAGACAAAATTACTTTTCCTAAGTTCCTTTGGTTCTATCAAATCCCAACCCCATGTTTCCAGTGCATTCAGTCACACCTTAAGGCCTCTAGGGGGTGTCCAGATCACAGAGATGGTGTGTTTATGGCCAGCGTCTATCACGCCCCTGGTCGGCTCCACGCTGAATCCCCTTTCATGCAGAGCTTGAAGACCCTCCCAGATAAACTCCACGTTCTACACATGGATGGCAGAAAGCAAAGGTCACAACACAGATTAGGTAAACAAAACATTATGGAGGAGAGGAGAGGGAAGACTGGTTGTGTTCATGTGGATTGACTGTCTACTGTTCTCACCAGCCCATCGTTTGCGGACATCCCCCAAAGTGCCTTAAACCAATGGCCTATAATGCCTTAATCCAACCCTAGACACTAGCTGTCTATGCCATGTTGGCATTTGATCCCATTAGAGGAAGTGAACAAAGGGGTCTGATGAACACTTTGGGAAGATTGAGAAAGAATTCAACAACAGACATTGCTATTATCTCTTTTCAAAAAGATCTTAACCTGTTTATAATATACTACTGTATTAAAACCGATTCCATCTTGTTTGTAATGATGTTGTATGTAGATAAAAAAGATTATTAAAAGGGATGTTTAAAAAAGTTTTATAAGGTTGCTGATGATGTCATGTCTCATGTCATTGTACTTAAAGTGAAGATGTTGCAACCAAACATTTAGAAAATAAGTCTTCCCCTTGTTTTTGAACTACTATTCAATCAGGTTGTCATTAGCATACCTTCCGGACCAGGGGCTGTGTGGACCGAATGCAGCCCACCTCCAGCTCTCTAACTGCGGGTAGCATGGTCCCCTCTCTGTAGACTCCTCGTAGAGTAAGCAGCACAGTCATGGGGATTTTCTCCCTGTGTACTTCCCATTGAGAAGGTAACAGGAAAAACAGACTCATAGTTAAACACTAGAAAGACAGCGAGACATAGACTGAGAGAGAAACACAGAGGGAAATTGAAAGTAACAAAGAAAAAGAGCTAAAGTGAAAGAGATACCTGTGTCCTCAGAGAGCATCGAGGCTGGCAGAGGATGAGTGGCTTGAGTGGGCCCTGCCAGAACGTCTCCTCCACTAAGATACATGATGTGAGAGCGAGCTGCACCTTTCAGCATTGTGACACACACTGTGCTCTGAGAGAAGAAGGGATAGAGTTTAATATCAGATCATACCCTGTGCATATAATCCAAATCGAGAAGCAACCAATCTATCTTTACAGTAAACACACTCATTGGTTGAGATTGAGGGATTATTTCACAGTCCTGCTCATTAATTTGCATAGAATTTGTAAGATGTGTACCATTCTTTAAAGGAAACATGAGTGGTCAGACAAAACACATTTATTTTTAATGCGATTCAAATTAAATTACAAGGCATCACAGAATAGCACAATCATTTCTTCTTAATAGTGTGTATTGCTCCCTTTAGCATTTTGTGATAGTTGTGGATAGTTTATTTTCTCAGGTGGTAAAGCTACCCAAAGTGACTCAATGATATTGAGGACAGGAGACTGTAATGGCCACTTCAGAACCTTCATTAATTTTTGCTGTAGTTGACTTGGCCTTGTGCTTTGGATCATTGTCCCATGTGCAGCTTTCAAGACAGATGAATGCAAATTGTCTTCTAATATTTTCTGTTAACATGCTGCATTCATCTAAGCATCAACTTTGACTAAATAGCCTGTGCACCTGAAGCTCCCACACCCCCACAACATCAGAGATCCAATTCCATGCTTCCCAGTAGGGATGGTGTACTTTTAGTCCATAGGCTTGGTTGATTCCTCTCCAAACACAGCATTTATGGTTGTGACAATAAAGTTACATTTTGGTCTCATCACTCCAACAGACTTTGTTCTTGCAGTTTTGAGGCTTGTCTAGGTGAGGTTTGTCATAATGCAAGCAGGCTTTTTGTGTCGTTGGTCTAGTAACAGCTTTTTAATGGAAACTCGACCGTGCTTCCCATTTTTGTTCAAGTACCTCCTTATTGTGCATCATGAAACAGCCACACCATTTTTTCTGCAGAGAAGCCTGTAGTTCAGCTTGTGTGTTTTTCTTTTAATCCTTACCAACTGGCAGTTGTGTCTAAAACCGTTCTTGTACTACCTGACCTTGGCTTTGTATCAACAAAACCTCTAATTTCCCACACCTTTGTCAGAGTTTAAACAGTACTGATTGGCATTTTCAAAACTTTAAATTTATTTGTATATCCTTTTCCTGAGTAATGTAGTTCAACTACAATTTCTTGCTCGTCCTCTGGCTTTCCCCATGGCTGAGTTTCCAGCAAAGTCAGTGCACGGGTCTCAAGAGCTACGAAACTCATTGACTATTAATTTTCATTGACTATTACTGTTAATACACTATTTACAATCAAACAAGTCACAAGTGTGGAAACTTACAGGTTTAAATGGCTATTAAGGGTGTGTCAACTTGTGTGTATATTATCAGGCCAATCATTCAAGGGTATGTAAACATTTGATCACGGCCATTTGGGTGATTTCATTATGATTTAAAAATGGCACACACAATTATATGATAATAACTGGCTTCACATGACAACTATATAGACTTGTCAGTAAATATGTCTAGTTAGGTAGATTAAACTCCCCCCATCAGTGGCGGCCTTGCATAAAGGGTTAGTGTTTAATCTTGATGAATCTTATACTGAAAATAGATCTTTGCCTGAATAATAATGACAAAATGTATACTTTAAATAGGCACTAAATAAATAAAAATAAACTTCAACACTAATCTAAAACCATAAAAAAGGGAAAACTGAGGTTGGTACCTTATTCACTTTTGTGTTGCATTACTATTGGCCAGGGCCCTATGGTGAAATGTAGTACACTATAATGGCACCTTGTTCATGAGCTCCACCCTCAGTCTGTCACAGTAATGGAGGCTCTCATGATCTGGCAGGAACGTCACTGTGATGTCCTGGCTCTTTCCTGGAGCGATGGCGCCCTCTACGGGCTTCACACTGAAGACACTTAAGCCACTGTAGTTCTGGGTCCCTGGACACCATGAAAGAAAAACCTTAATATTATTATATAATTTAACAACAAAATGAGTATCTAAATATTTTTTTGTAATATAATGCTTGATTTAAAATCAGCTGATGTAAAATACTTTGTTAAAACATTAACTACAGAGTACAACAGTTAACAGTATAATCCACAAATCTAATGGACAGATGTGGACTTCAATCTGAAGGTCTTACCAACATTTGGGTGTGTTTGATTCTCTGGGCCTTGACTTAGGGGGGAAGGGAGGCAATATTCTCCACTTTGGGTAACATAGCCCAGTGACCAACTTTCCAACAGCACAGAGAAGTGCACAGCCAGAGATGAAGTGTTATGCACCTGGAGGCAGAGAACACAGCCTGACTGTCATGTTTGCACAGTGCTACCTATATTAAAATGTAAAGATATCCAAACTATTAATTTGAATATCTGCTATATTAGTATGTTTATCTGATTTCGACTGACTTTTTGTTTTATGTTAGATGCAGTGTTGGGTAAAGTAGCTTGTACAGTTACATTCCAGTTACTTGCTGAGGTCACAAGTTTTGGGAAGTCCCTAAGTATGACAAAATGATCAAGTAAATGGAGACGATATCTTACTGGTGACCATGATTGATATTTTATTTACTCTTTCTATTTGTTTTATAGGTTACTTTTAAGATTAGAACTCCATTTACCTGATCATTTTGTCGTACTTAGGGACTTCCCAAAACTTGTGAACTCAACATGTAACTGGAATGAAACTGGAAAAGTAGATTTACCCAAGACTGTTTAGATGTTAGAAGTCAGTTAATTAACCTGCTGCATTCTGATTTAATGTGTATGTGACCACTAACTCACTGGAGCTTTAAATATCGTGACCTGCTATCAGCTAAAGAAAACATGATTGCTGTGTAACAATGTGACAATTTCCAATTAGGAACTACATTTTAAAAGCAAGTCCATACACTCATAGAAATTATGATCCAAAAAGCAAAAACTGTAAATACGTAGATTAGCACTCCTCCGAGACACAGGAGAATTAGGTCTCTGATCTTTAGGGAGAGAGAGGTAAATAAAGAGAAAAAATATGATAATCTTTTCATGGGGGGCTCAGATGGCTTAGTTGTTAGGGAGTCAGACTAGTGGAAAGGTTGCTGGTTTGATTCCTGAATGTGCCAAATGTTGTTGTTTCCTTGAGCAAGGCACTTTACCCTAAGTTGCTCCCTGTATTTATTGTAAATTGCTGTGGATAAGAGCGCCCGCTAAATCACTAAAATGTAATTGTATGTAGCATGACAGCTGTACACCCCCTGGAAAGGAGGCTGGTTGCTGCTGGCTACCTCACCTGAAAGACCTGGGAGGTGCTCTCCTTCACAAACACATAGCCAAAGTCCATCAGACAACCCTGGTGGGAGGAGGTGATGAGGGGATCCACTCCCACCCCACACAGTGTGACTTCTAGGGTCATATTTGTGGTGTAGATCTCCATAGTCTCACGGTACTGTAAAAGAAGCCGCAGCTATTCAGTAAGGAACACAGCAACTGATTTGTTTGAGTAAAAGAGACTGACACATTTGATTTAACTTTTTTTAGGGGAGGGGGGTAACATGTTTAACTCCCGATTTGTCATGTCCAGTTCTCCTTAAGCTTTGTCTTGCGCATGTCACAAAGTCAGCAGATCTTTATCACACTGCTTGTTCTAAGTTGATACATGCATGAGTGAAACATTTGTCAACAATACATGTACAACCGTGATGGAATTAATTGGTGTACGACTTACACACAAGGAGTCGCTAATGAGCAAAATGATATGGTACAGTAATCACCAGTATTTATTTTGTGTGTGTGGGTGAATGTGTGTTTGTTCCTTCCACTGAGAGATATTGTCCTACCTGTTTCCCTGATGTTGGGATGAAAGCCACTAAGAGTGTATGTGTCTCTCCAGGACCAAGACATCTCAGAGCGTTCAGGAGGGAGAACGGTCCACTCAGGTCCAGGACTGAGGACCTCAGCTTGGCAAAAGTTAAAGGCTACAGAACTGTAATCAGGTAATAGCCACATTTAAATACTCTAGTGTGACTAGGCAATGTCACTTTTGTGTGTTTTGGGGGTTTGCGTGTTGATTTTCCTTTCTTACTTAATTTGGTGTCACCTGGAATACAGTGTGCTGTGATTGGTTAGAAAGCTATGCTCTGCTCTATGGCTTTGAAGAATGTGCCAACGATCATTACAAAAGCAATAGCCCCAATTGTTTTGGTAATCACCCCGCGTCACCGGTGTCGTTTTCTGCTGTCGGAAAGTATTTAGAAGTATGAAAGCACAACTCTTATGACTGGACAGAACAACTTCAGTACAGTCTGTATTTGCACAATGACAAGTTTTGTTGTTTTGGCTATGTATTGTAGCATATTAGGGAATATTAGGGAATATTAGGAACAGCAGCTTGAACTATGAACTGCAGATAGTCAGCTTTCATCTGAGGGTATTTACATCCATATATACTGAACCGTGTAAGAATTACAACCTTTGCAAAATAACACATTTTATGCTTGAAAAACAACTTGGTTGTTTTGGCAATATGTTTGGGGTTAGCACGATTGACCTGTTGCTAATTGAAGTGCCAGCTATTGATTTTCAAGGAATTTGGTTGGATGTGAGCAGATAATATGTTTCTATACACTACATTCCTACTGCTGTTGTCAGCAGTTATATCATCAATGATAATAAGTAAACAAGTTCCAGTGGTAGCCAGGAGTCGCAAAAATCCACAGATCACCACACTGAGGTTTTGTATGTTTCCACTGTGAAAGGATACCTCCAAGGCTTCCTGTGAAATATTCTGAACAGTGACATTTTTTACTACTTTCTGACCTAAGAAAAGAAAAAGAAACACAGAATTTCCATTTAAATAAACTGTGTATACAGGAATACAAATACATAGAGATACAATCACCAACCACATCATTAGGTACACCTTCCTAGTACCGTGTTGTACCCCCATTTACCTTCAGGTCTGCCTTAAATTCTTTCAACAAGGTCCTGGAAACATTCTTTTGTGATTTCTGTCCATATTGACATTACTGCATTACACAGTTGCTTTATCTTTGTCAGCTGCACATACATGATGCAAATCTCCTGTCCAATCACATCCCAAAGGTGACTGTGGAGGCCATATGAGTACAGTGAACTCAATGTCATGTTCAAGAAACCAGTTGGAGATGATGTGAACTTTGTGAAATGGTGCGTTATCCTGCTGGAAGTAGCCAATTAGAAGATTGGTCCACTGAAGTCATAAAGAGATGGACATGGTCAGCAACAATACTCAGGTACTGTAGGCTGTGACGTTTAAACAATGCTCAATTGGTACTAAGGGGCCCAATGTGTGCCAAGAAAATATCCCCCACACCACCTTCACCAGCCTGAGCCATTGATACAAGGTAGGATGGATCCATGCTTTTATGTTGTTTACGCCAAATTCTGACCCTACCATCTGAATGTTGCAGCAGAAATCGACACTCATCAGACCAGGAAACGTTTTTCCAATCTTCTATTGTCCAATATTGGTGAGCCTGTGCAAATTGTAGCCTCAATTTCTTGTTCTTAGCAGACAGGATTGGCACTGGTTTGGTCTTCTGCTGCTCTAGCCCATCTGTTTCAAGGTTCGACATGATGTGTGTTCAGAGATGCTCTTCTGCATACCTTGGTGGTAACAAGTGGTTATTTGAGTAACAGTCACCTTTCTATCAGCTCAAACCAGTCTGGCCATTCTCCTCTGACCTCTGACATCAACAAGGCATTTCCACCCACAGAACTGCCGCTCACTGGATATTTTCTCTTTTTCTGAACATTCTCTGTAAACCCTAGAGATGGTCGTGCAGGAAAATCACAGTAGATCAGTACATGCTGAAATACTCAAACCAGCCCGTCTTTCACCAACAACCATGACATGTTTATAGCTACTTAAATCAACTTTCTTCTGCATTCTGGTGCTTGGTTTGAACTTCAGCAGATTGTCTTGACCATTTTGACATGCCTAAATGCATCGACTTGTTGGCAGATGATTGGCTGATTAGTTATTTGCGTTGAGAAGCAGTTGAACAGGTGGTTTACCTAATGAAGTGGTCCAGTGAGGGTATTGATCACAGTTGAGGATAAATAGGGGGAAAAATACTGCTTTCAAATGCTTTTTAATACTTTATTATCTGTTCATGATTGAACTCAAAACATCTGTCTGACACTGCACTCCATACATGCAGGCTCAAGCAATCATTCAATAGTTTTGAAATAATTCAAATAGCATTTCCATGTTAATGTAGTCAGAATAATACATGTGAATGCACTGACCCACAGCCACCTGGTTGTAGTCGATGGTGGTCTGGCCGTTACTGGATGTGATCACTAAAGGAGGCCGGACGGCTGGGCAATCCAACTCCAGATACAGTGTGTTGAAGGGGCTACTGGGACAGGAGATGGCTAGTCAGCAATGCAACACATGAACCGTGTGAAAAACAAACTTAACACACTGTCTTCACAAAATGAATGCTAGTATAAATGTAATGCAAGTGAGAATTGTTTCTAAGCTGATGCGTTTAGTAAAATAAAAACACTTTTCCAAATCATTTGAGAATGAAGTCTTTGTGCTTTTTATCTATTAATATCTCTGTCAGAATGAAAGTCAGGGTTCAGAATGGGTCTCTCAACCCAAAACAGTGTTCTACAATATGTGACACAGAGGGTCATATTGGCCAAGCTGACTGTCCTGTTCTCATGGTCCTGTGTCTTTCCCTGTACACTTACAACAATCAGAGCCTAGCTGTCTATTCTTCTAACTGTTCGGTGTGCATGCTAGTGTTCCTTTTCTAATTTTTGTGTGATGTCTGTAAGTAGTTCATTTATTTGTTCCATCTGTCTTGTTTGTTTTCTTAAAAATGATATGTTATATGTTAAAGATGAAAACTCTCATTCAGTCTACATTTGTAATACGGCTAGTTCTAAATACACTAGTGTGTACAGTGTTTTACCTGCAGGACGGCTGGTCCTGCGAGTCACTCTGGGCTGGCTCTCTGTCAGACACGAAACAAGGGATGATGTAGCTATTGTAGCGATCCGAGAAAGAGTTCAATAACGAGGCTCTGCCTGCAGTGTACTCCTCTGATCTGGGAACAAAAAACAACAAAGTACATATTTAAGAAAATCTAAATATGTGTCTAATCCTAACTTTAAACACAGCATATGGTAATTGTGAGCAATAGAAAACATTTTAAGTTGCCCTAAATGTTACTATTAGCAAAGATGCACTGCTTATTAGACTTTGGAACAATTTTTTGTTGCAATAAAGCAAATTAAATTTGAGCTAATTGAAATACACTAAGAAAAACCAAAACTGAAAAACAGGAAGTTTTGAAACACAACATGCCACTTGGTAGCTGAATTCTACAGTGATTGACTTTCTTTCTTATTTTTGTATCCAATATTTAATTGTCCAGTAGCCAGCACTTCTCATAATTTAGGTATGTACATTATACCCAAAAGAGAGGAACACATCTCTCTCAGAATGTGAGGAATACTGTACTACTCTCAGCCTAGCATTTGTTTTAGGCACCTTACTCTCAATTTTCTTTGAGTAGCACTGCTGTCAACCATTTTTTAAAAATTTGTGGATGAGTTGCCTTTGAGCCACCAACAGATGGGGTACCAGGCACCTATACAACACAGGAAAAAATCCTTAAAATAAAACCTGAGTGGTTAGCACACATGCTACTGTACTCAAAAACAAATCACTATGTTGCTTATGCCATGTGTAGAGGACCATCTTTCTGCTAAAGGTGCATTTCCTAAGCTAAATTATTTTTAGTTGAAATGTCAGATTTCCTAATGTCTCCAAGCCCAAACCTGGTTCATGTAACAACCAGCTGGTTGAGAGCTACACGCTTTCTCTGCCTGACAGTTCATCTCAAACTAGGCTATGTGTGCAGCTTGCATTTGATAGGTAAGATAAGAAAGTGAACAGCTACCTCAGCATTGTGGCTACTTATAGAAAGCTGGAGGTACAACTTAATCAAAATCACCACTAAGTTAGCTTTCAAAAAAAAATATATCAGCTATGCAGATTTTTCCAATATCAATAGAAAAAATATTTTTTATTTTATTTTAAATACAGGACAGTGAGAAGAGAGAATATGAAGAAAGGTATATAGGGGGAAACAGAGAGGAAGGGACCAGAAAATAAGCTTAGCCAAAGCTCAAACCCCCCTCGCCAAATGCATATGTGTGGTCCCGAGTTAGGAGCTTTGACCGCTACCCCAAATTGTGGTACATAATGCCATAGTATACGGAGTATATAGTACATAGGGGTACGGAGTTACAAGTTACAAGTCTCTCCAGCGCCAAGGCTTTTTCTCTCTTGTTAACCTCCTTTTCTTCAAGGCTTTCAAGAAGATATCTGGAGAGTCTTATTAGGATGGAAAGAAAAATGTATCATGTTTATACGCACCTGAAAATGGTAAGGACTCTCCATATTAGTGCACATTCGGTACCTTCTGTAAGTGATTGTTACATTTAAATAAGCCATACCCTTGCTGTATGTCGGCTGGATTGGGGGGTCTGAAGGGGCTTTCTGTTCTATGGCTGATGGACACCCTGCTGCTTTTCTCTTTCAGGACCTGCTTCCCCTGTGACCGGGTTGGGGTCGCCTTCTTGTCTTTCTGCGGCACTGCAGGTGTCTCTTTTTTACACTGAGTCACGCAACACATAGACATGAACAGAAATGTGCCTGCAAACAACTTACATTTCTGGCGGCAAGCTGTCATTATGGCCAACATTAATGACAAGTTAAACTCATTCAAACTTTTATGTCAATCAGAGACTCTAACCTGCAGTGAGGAGTGAATAGTGACTGAGGCCTACCTGCTTCTCCTGCTGTCCTCCGTTCCTGCACTTCTCTGCCTCTGTAACCCTCTCCAGCTCCTGGAGACGTAACTCCTCAGAGTGACAAAGAAGCCGCACTGCCTCCTCTCTGATGCTTTGTTTACACAGCTTGGGCCTGAACGTCACTTGAACCATGCATGTCTGGGAACACAGTTACCAACCTGTCAGTAACTACTGATGTGGCCGATCAGGTCATTATTGCAAAAGAAAAGGTGTTCCTGATCATTTTCTTGATTTAAAAAATTATTAATAAATGACTACAGACATCAAGACTGTGACTACACTGAGTCTACATGCGACATAGTGTGTTAAAGTTTTATTCATGCTACAGTATGTCTTATGAAAATATGTTGTAGAAGCATTCTGTTAATTGGTAAAGTACCTGACCAGGTGACACCTGGCCTGCCCTGGGGGTAAGGGTAATCTCTGAGTTTTCAGGTGGAACAAAGGCAAACAGTCGGGGGCCAACTGGGGCCACAGGGTGCGTTAACTTGTTGCGGCTGGCATGTTTGTTGACAATATGCAGCACAGCAGTGGAGCTGTCCCCAACTGCTGTCGCTCCAAAATGGACCAGAGAGTGTGACAGCTCTAATGGAGGGTGGATCCCGATTGCATGACATGACAGGGGGAAGTCTCTATAGCAAATATTGAGGAAATATAATAAAAGATGTGGTTAAATATGCTTAAAAATAAATATTATGTCTCAGGACAAGGAAAAAAGCAAAGGTGTAGGGAGGAACAAAACGTTGATATGCTAACCTGTTTATTCCGGATTTGCAGTTGATCATAAAGTTATACTCTCCTGCCTTCTTAGGACTGAAAATTAGATCCAATTCCATGGTCTCCAATGGGAGGATTGTTCCGAAGCCATTGTTGGGCTGCACATCCATGAACTAGGTAGAGAACAAAAATGTATGATTAATGACGATCACTTGATAACTACTTTAATGCCCAATGTTTCATATTGCTGTCAGTGTCTATATACACCTAAAACTGTCTTTATGTGAGGAGATCATAATGAAAACCTTTGGCACTACATGATTTTCTAATCATTGTAAATTCCAAAATGAAAACCATCATGCAATATGTGCAACCTATCAGACCTGTGAAGATGAAATGTAGATCCTCTGATAATGTTGTCAGCAGTAAGTTTCAGAATTTCAATGCAGGCAAAATGCTAACATGATTGAAACCATACTTTCCATGGCTGCAATTACTGGTAGATAGCCTTATCATGACTTGATCTTACTTAATGCTTTTCTAGCCTGTCGGCTTTCCGTAAGCTTCTCCACATAACAACCAGCTGTTTGACAGTTGTGTGCTCTCTGACACTATCTGAAACTTGGCTATGTGACCCACTTGTGAGTGATATTTAATCGTACTGCGTGAAAAATCCACCTCAGCAATATACCTACACCTAGGTACAAGTTGAGCAATCAGTATACTGTATGTATTTATCCATTACTGGCATGATTCATTGTTTAACATACTGTACATATTAGATAGATACTTTATTTGTCATTCTCTCACAACATGGAAGGATGAGGAGAATGAAATAAGAATTAATGTCTCGGTGCCGACCAACAACTATAGTGACTAATAAATGAATATTTCTTTATTGTAAGCCCTATCCTTTTAAAAACAATGCGGTTTAAATTTTAACTGCATATCACTCTCTTTTTTATTTTTTTTATTTGCATGTGCAAAAAAGTTGTCAATCTGTCCCTCTTAACTGTAATTTACAGTATATATTATGGACACCAACCAGAACAACTTTATTATATGCAAGAATTATTCTATATATTGAATATATATCTATGAGTCCATTTATCTATGAGTTGAAGTGAATACTTGTAATAGTATACAAAATGATTGAGCTGAAATCATAGGACAGTCCTTGGCGCCACAGTCAGTCAGGAAGATAGAAGCTGTACCTGAGGTATGCCAAGAAACCCATAGTCCTGTGGCAGAAGTGAGAGGTTTGTGAGGCGAACGCTAGTTTTCACAGATTCGAAGATGGAGCAGTTGCCAAAGTTCACATCTGTCCGGTCAAAGTGTAGGTCGGACGAGGTGACGACTGCATGGACCATAAAAGGAACAGGCCGAACCTAAAAGTCCAATGAAAGACGTAATCGATAGTTAGAAAGTATATCTGCCTTGTTTCTTTTCTGTTCTTACCTATTTTTGTCTTTCAATGTTATTTGCAACCCTCACATTTACAACCATAATAAAAATACTATTTCACCAATTCGTGATCACAGCCTGGTCACATTGCAAAAAACTCCTGTGTCTAACAACCACAAGTGTCCCTCTATAACACTGGTTCTCAAACCTCTCCTGGTGACCCCAAGATGCCTCACCATGTGTCTAGTTTGGATTTGGACTGGATGTTATAATTGCATTTGAGGAAAGACAAAGACAATTTGTGTTGGGTTGATTATCAACTGAGTAAAAAACTGCTTCCGCAAATCCAGCCGTAATTATTAAATTACAAGTGAATTTTATAAAAATACCCTCAAATAAGAGTAACAGTGTGCACTTTAACCTCATAGTCAGTGCTCGGGTATAGAGCCAAAACAACAAAAGTGTGTCAGTCTAACTCAATATAGAACTCAGTCAATATTGTATGCACCTAAAGAAGGGATCCTGTTCCTGGAACATGACTGAGTTCTCTCCAGACTTAATTGAGCACACCTGATTTAGATAATCAACCAGAGGAAAGGTTTAGAGAATCTACAGTACGGGTGTCAAACCAGTTCCACTGAGGGCCTAGTGTATGCAGGTTCGCATTCTTAACTTGTATCTGACTGATTGATTAGGTCACTAATTGGTTAGGAGCTTTGCTTTGGATTTCTGTGCCGTATATAAGGCACACATCCACTCAAACACTGGTTATTGAGAGCTGCATTCCAGTCCATAAAATGTCCACCTGAACCACATTTGGGTGTGCAAGTGACCTTGTTTATTGGAAAGCCTCTCTGCACCAGTGCTCTCCTTGGAGAGAAGGCTCAGTGGCCAAATAGGAAACTCTGGAGGGGTGCAATGGTCAGGATAATAGCCTGGGGAAACAGCTTTGGGGCTCTGCATGTGCATCCTGCTGGCCTGCTTTTGGCTTGGAGAGAACATAATGCCTCCAAATCCTTTGCTCCATAAGGATGTGGAAGTATGTCAGAGGGGCATGGGGGATAGTGGGAGGTGGTTGAGGACTTGGCAGACTGCAAAAGTGAGTCATATCAGTTCTCCTTCATTTCCCTTGGAAATTGATCTTGAACAACCTATTGTATACAAATAGTTGCCAGAGAGCAAAGTGACAAGGTATTCCCGTACGATTACCCACTCTTCACAATAGGTAGCACTGTACCAATGTAATCTGCCCCTTGCTGCCCCAGGCATAATTAGAATGCTGTGAACAGAATATAAGAACTGGCAACAGTGGGTACTTGGACAATTGTTTTTAGTTTACCTTTTTGGAACACAATGAAAATGATGATGTATCATCTCTATTATGATAATATCAAATCAAGTTGCCCTAGTTTGAGAAGATTGTTCTCAAATAAATACAACATGACATGTCATAGCAGTGATACCTCCAATCCATTGGTATCATACCAAAATAGAAACACCAGACACTGACTTACTATGTTTTTTTATTTTGGCTTATTAGTTCAACAAACCTGATCAGCCACTTGCACTGCCAATGGCACTTCCAGAACTCCTGTTTTGGTGTCAAAAAACGTCTTTGCATCTTCCGAAAAGGAACATCTAGTGGATAAGCACAGCATAGTGGATATTAGAATACAAGAAGTCATTATAAATAAGTACTCGTCATTTCACACTATCAAAACATAACTCCCTGCTTATGAACATCGAAACTGACAATGATGGCAATATTCAAGTCTTTTTGGATTATAATTGATTTCTGTAAATTGTCCAAATGTGCATGATTCCATATTATACAGTCGCTAGTCTTGCAAGGTCATAAATACCTCCAAAATATTTCATGCCTCCTTGCTAGGTCGGGAAACATTTGTATTTCAAAAACGGTTAGATTAAAGTTTTATTTCGAAAGAGGTTTTGTTTCGTGTGCTTGATCGCAATATTGCAGAAAATGGAGGAAAACATGGAGGAAAATGTGAAAACTGTTTTGGGAGAAGTGTGCTTTACTCACAAATATGTCAATGAAGCTACAGTATTACAAGTCCTCTGAATAAGCACTGTACTCAAGAAAAGATCCATTTTGGTGTGTCTACACACAGGCTATTGTAATAGTATTGCTAAAAGTGGATAAATCAAAGACAATGTGTTTTTACTGAGGATAAAGAACCACGGCTTTAACGGGGCAATGGGTCCTACACTTTGTGACTATAATCAGTGTGTTCAGAGGGCCGCTTGTTTGTGCCATGCGTGGGTTGGTTAAACATTGAAGAAACCAATACTGTTAGTGAAGGCACACTAGCCTGATTGTAAGACTTGCGCTTGCATGGCATCCAGTTTACCTCCGAACACAAGATCACCTCATGCTGTGTTTTGTGGACAACTGATTGTTAGCGACTAGTGATTCCTCTGGTTGATTCTCTATGAGAATCCAAATGCCAGTTGCCATGCCTGGGAAAAGGATCTAATTGCTTTTGCATGTGGGTGCCAACCGAGCGTGTGTATGCACATTGCTTTAAAAACAACTGAGCCCGTGTATGCACATTGCTTTAAAAACAACTGAGCGTGTGTATGCACATTGCTTTAAAAACAACTGAGCGTGTGTATGCATATTGCTTTAAAAACAACCGAGCGTGTGTATGCACATTGCTTTAAAAACAACCGAGCGTGTGTATGCACATTGCTTTAAAAACAACCGAGCGTGTGTATGCACATTGCTTTAAAAACAACTGAGCGTGTGTATGCACATTGCTTTAAAAACAACCGAGCGCGTGTGTATGCACATTACTTTAAAAACAATCAATTTAAGAAATAATTGGAACATTGTGTCAGTTTAAAAACTTAACTATTCTGACTTAAATCTGTATAACCATCAGCGGAGGGATGAGAGCACACCTACTGTACACAATCATGCAGGCTGTAGGCATAGTGAAGTAGGGCTTAAAGAGTGCTCACAGTCACACACATTCCTATGTGAAATACAGGCTACATCTATAACCCAGGTGGAGAGCTATTCTGGTCAAATCAGCCTTCTCCCTTACTATGCAGCCAAGACTCGATTAGCATGAAAATACAGTGAACAGCACAAACCTAGCCCACTCCTGATTTCTCTCTCACTTCAGTATTGCTGGCACTATGATGGCATGAGGGCTAATGCAGCCAGTGTCAGGGGATTTAAAGCACTTTAATAGGTTGTTCCAGTCATCAGAGGTTTCCAAATGACAGCAACCTTTGAAAGTAATGCCCAATGTTTCCAATAGATCTGCCAGAGCCTAGGGAAGAGGTACGTTTTATAATTAGAGTCCAAATCTATGTACTTGTCATTCAGCTCAGTGTACAGCACAGTACTTAAACAAATTAGAAGAGTGTGGTAATGTCATTAAATCAGTACAGCACTTTGATATAAGGAAGGCCTTGTTTTCTGCTTATAGAATATCTTCTGGAAAGACACTTGAACTAGCTTGGAGGGGCAGAGTAGAAAAACCTGGCAGGACACTGTCTGACCCATCTGCTACTAAAGACAAATGTATGGATGGATGCTCTATGAAAGTTTTGGTATTCTGCAATTTAACCTCCAGCTACACAGCACTTAGTGTCCTCAGATCTCATGTGTCTTGTATTGAACATAATAATTATAACAGAATTTAGAACTACATTCTGTTGTGTATAAATCACTGCTGTGTGTGAAAATATTAATAATATCATTCTTAGTAGTGGCATTTCAGTTTAATTTATCAGCAAATTACTTTTACATAACAGAAGGGGCAGAGAGATTATTTTCTGAGTCATTCACGTCACTGCTGAAAACTTGGGAAGTATAAAACTCAATAAGCTGGAAACCACCTACAGTATAATCCTGATACTGGAAGAGACTAACAGAGAGGGAGAGTACATGAGAGCCAAACTGAGTGTGAGGAATAGTGTGTGAAAGTGCAAGGGGAGTTATACTGTGTGTGTGTGTGTGTGTGTGTGTGTGTGTGTGTGTGCATGCGTGCGTGTGTGCGTGCGTGCGTGCATGTGTGAGTGAGAGACAGAGATAGACCTACATTAGCTAGTAAAAAGCAGCACATTGTATTTGTAAAAAGTCACACTAGTATCGGTGCCTGCTTGGCTTTCACATGCACAAAGCAGTAAGGATTATAAAACAGTTTAAAGAAGGTTAGGGATTTCTAAATACTATAAAAAAAAATAGCGACTGTATATACAGTGATGCTTGAAGGTTTGTGAACCCTTTAGAGGTTTCTATATTTCTGCATAAATATGACCTAAAACATAATCAGATCTTCTTTCTATCAAGCGTTGTGTCGCTAAACTGACAAGGTGGCACAATCTTTTCAGTATGTAAAGAACTACAATGGCGTCCTGCTTTTTCAAAGTCCCGCCCTGTTGGCATTGTTGTCCTCTCGACAACTTTGCTGCCTAATTTTGCTGCTGACCAAGACTTACAGAAAAGTAATTTTATTCGACTTGCATTTACATTATGATATCTGTAACATTCCCCAGTTCCTCTTCCCTGGGAACTACAGCTTCCCTATTCTTGGCCACTCAGAACTACATTTCCCATAACCCGGACTCAATTATCCAAATTCAGTACACCTGCTCTCACTCACTCATATATAAGACACACACACTCCATTGCCTCTTTGCGAGGTATTGTGAGTATATATTGACCTTTGCATTGTTTGTTGATATTTCTGCCTTGGATTTACCTCTGTACCTTCGCCTCCATTCTGATATTGTTATTCTGGCCTGACCCCTGCATTGTTTGGTTAAATCTTCTGCCTTGGATTCTCCTTTGTGCCTTCGCCTACAGTCTTGGATTGATATTCTGGCCTGATCCCTGCTCTGTTTGGAATATACCTGTTTATAATAAACATTGTTCTTTTCTTACCCTTGGAGTATTCATTACAGAATACCTCGCCCAAACACATAACATGGCTGGTAGGGAGCTGTTTGTCAGTGGCTGGGTCCTGGAAGATTTTTCTTGGGACCTCTACGAAGCCTCCT
The DNA here is from genome assembly GCA_016801145.1 of Umbra pygmaea. Classification (NCBI taxonomy): domain Eukaryota; kingdom Metazoa; phylum Chordata; class Actinopteri; order Esociformes; family Umbridae; genus Umbra; species Umbra pygmaea. The sequence continues at coordinate 373 of JACXGM010011489.1, read as the reverse complement.
ATGAGGACTTTTTAGTTAGGGAGGCTATGGATGGGGACTACATCCTTCCCCGTCGTGTCTTTGAGACACCTGCCCCTTTTGAAGCTCCTAAGAGGGCACCCAGTCCCTGTTCCAAGACAGTGGCTCTTAGCCCCAGTCCCAAGATGGCCGCCCAGGTTCCCAAGAGTGCGGCAGCCAGCCCCAGTCCAAAGAGTGCGGCTACCAGCCCCAGTCCAAAGAGTGCTGTTTTCAGCCCCAGTTCCAAGCTGGCTACTAGTCCCAGTTCCAAGAAGGCTACTAGCCCCAGTTCCAAGACAGCTACTAGCCCCAGTTCCAAGATGGCTACTAGCCCCAGGTCCAAGACTGCTACTAGCCCCAGTTCCAAGACTGCTAC